>JASDQU010095330.1:0-12497 GCA_032191745.1 Picea mariana | reverse complement strand
GTCAACCTTTTCCAGTAACACCTTCTTTTCCTCAACCATGTCTCTCACAAAGTGATACTGAACATCAATATGCTTTGTATTTGAATGATAAGTTGGGTTCTTTGCCAAGAAGATTGGACTCTGACTGTCATAATCTAATCTCACTACTTGTTGTACCAATCCAATACCTGAACACAATCTATGTAACCATATTGCTTCCTTGCTTGCATGAGTGGCTGCCATGTATTCAACTTCTATAGTTGAGAGTTCCACTACAACTTGTATTTTTCTCATCCAACTGATTTCTCCTCCAAATAGGTTAAACACATACCCACGTGTAGATCTTCTGCGATCCAGATCTCCAACCCAGTCTGCATCAACAAATCCATGTGTGTCCACCACTCTGTTCAATCCTGGTCTTCCTTGGTAGCACAATCCATAATTGGTAGTGCCATGTAAATACCTGAAGACCCTCTTTACTGTTATCCAATGCTCCTTCCCTAGTTTTGACATATACCTCCTCAAAACTCCCACTACATGTGCAATGTATGGTCTAGTATAGAACATTGCATACATCAAACTTTCAACTGCACTGGCATACGGAACATGGGACATGTCCTCTTCTTCTTCCTGTGTCTTGGGACACTGATCTGCAAATAACTTTACACCTATAGGAATATGAACCTTGATTGGTTTGCTTCCATGCGTATTAAACCTCTGCAATATCGTCTCAACATATTTTCCCTGACTTAACCAGAGTTTCCTATTAGCATGATCTCTTTTAATTTCCATTCCCAAAATAAAGTTAGCAGCACTGAGATCCTTCATGTCAAATTTGGAGGATAGCTATGATTTCACCTCCTTGATAACATCCATGTTATTTCCTACCAACAACACGTCATCAACATACAACACTACATAAATGAAGTGATTACCAACCTGCTTGGAATATACATAGTGATCATCCTTGCTTCTCACAAATCCCAATCCAAGGATGTATGTATCAAACTTTTGGTACCACATCCTAGGTGATTGCTTCAGACCATATAGTGACTTCTTTAGCTTACAGACAAGGTCTTTCTTTCCCTTCACTACAAATCCTTCTGGTTGCTTCATGTAGATTTCTTCTTTCAGATCCCCATGTAGGAATGTTGTCTTCACATCCATCCGTTCCACTTCAAGATCAAAAGCAACAACAATAGATAAAACAAATCTAATAGAAGTTAACTTAGCAACATGAGAAAAAATCTCACCAAAGTCAATTCCCTCTACATGGGAATAACCTTTTTCTACTAGTCGAGCTTTGTATTTCTCCACTTTTCCTTCTACATTAGACTTATTCTTAAACAACCATTTGCTACCAACAGATTTTCTTCCAGCTGGAAACTCAACTATATCCCATGCCTCATTCTTATCCAAGGAATCCATTTCTTCAACCATGTCCTTCTTCCATAGTTTACTATCCTCTGAATTCACTACTTCCCTGACAGTTCTGGGATCATCATCAGTAATAGATAAAGAAAAATTGGAACGAAAATCAGGTGGACTATACCTTTCTGGTTGCATTCTTTCTCTCACTGTTCTCCTCAATAATGGGTTATGAGGTTCTTCTTCTTCTTTAGATGATTCAAATTTTGCATTATCCAACTCTAGCTCTATTTTCTCAGGTTATTTTGGCCTTGGTAGGAATTCCTGTTTGGAAACATCTTTTACCTCTCTGAAAAAAACATCTCAACTGTAAACAGTCTTCTTGGTTTATGGGTTCCAAAGCATATAACCTTTCACACCATCTTTATAACCAATAAAGATACACTTTTCAGCCTTTTTATCCAGCTTACTCCTATTTTCCTTTGGAACATGTACATAAGCATCACAACCAAACACTCTAAGATGTTGAAGAGAGGGTTTCTTTCCAGTCCATANATTAACCAGGTAACATGCTGTACCCACTGCCTCTGCCCAGAATTCCTGTCCTAACTCGACACTGCTGAGCATGCTCCTTGCTTTTCCCATCAGTGTCCTGTTCATCCTTTCTGCAACTCCATTCTGCTGAGGAGTGTATGGAGTAGTCTTCTGCCTTGCTATACCACACTTCTTACATAATTTTTCGAATTCATTTCTGTAGAATTCTCCACCATTATCTGTTCTCAATACCTTTATTTTCTTCTCTGTCTGATTTTCTACCAGAGTCTTAAAATCTTTAAATTTATCAAATACCTCAGATTTCTTTCTAAGAAAATAAATCCATGTGTTCCTTGAGAATTCATCTATGAATGAAACATAATACATAGACTTACCTAGTGATGGAACATGCACAGGTCCAAACACATCACTGTGTATCAACTCTAAGATCCCCTTTGCTCTTGTAGCACCATATGGGAATCTTAGTCGATTTTGTTTACCATAACTGAAATGTTCACATAAATCAAAATCCAGAGTGCAATTAGCCATACCTTCAACCATACCTTTACCATGTAGTGTTCGAAGGCCCTTTTCTCCAATATGCCCCAGTCTTTGATGCCACAACATGGTCTTCTTTTCTGGGACAATATTGATCTTGTCTCCTTCATTTCTCTGCTCAGGGAGAGAAAAACTGTTACACCCATTAGTATAAGTGCTTCCCAACAACTTGTACATATTTCCACACTGAACTCCCCTCATCAACACCATTTCTCCTCGTACCATCTTGCAAGTGTTCTTTCCAAATACAATATTCACTCCTGCATCATCCAACTTTCTTACATATATCAGGCTTATGGCTAGTTTTGGAATGTGAAGAACCCCAGGGAGTGTTCTAATCCTTCCATCTTTTAGCAGCAATTTAACCCTTCCACGTCCCATGATTTTTCCTGTCGAGTCATCTCCTAGGAATACATCACCACCATCACATTTTTCATATTCAGAGAACCACTCCCTGTGAGGAGTCATGTGGTATGACACACCTGAGTCGATTAACCATACATCAGGGTCTGCATGTGTACCTGTAGATGCCAGGTAAACATCACCTCCTTCTTCAGTGGAGGTTTTCGCCTCCGTGGAAGAGGTACTATCAGATCCCTTTGGTTTTTGAACCTTCTTAGACTTGCAATCTTTCTTATAATGCCCAATTTTACCACACTTCCAACATTTCCTCAAAGATTTTTCTGGAGACTTAGATATACCTGTAGATTTAGATCTCCCCCCCGAAGACTTACTAGGATTCCTGTCTTGGGTACGACCTCTTACAAATAAGGCATTTGTCCAACTTCTCCCAATCTTCCTTCGACATACCAATAGGTGGTGTACTGGTAGTTTGTGTACTAGTAGGTTGTGTACCAGTAGCCTTTGTGCTAGTAGACAGTGTACCAATAGGCTGTGTACCAGGATCCACAACGATCCATTATTCTTTGTCTACAAGAAGGTCCTCCATATTGAGCTTCCATAGCTCAAAGTTTTTACCGTTGAACTTCTCTATCTCGATTCTATATGAGCTTGCCATTCCTCTTTCTATACTTGAATATCAACTGCAAAAGCTCCCACTAAACCCAGGTTTATCATAGACCCAAGATAATCTTGATCTATCAAGACCGAGCCAAACCCTCAGCAACAAAGGCTTCCCTCTAAAGCTAAAAACATGCTCTGATACCACATGTAAGTTTTAAACCTATGAAGTACAACAATGCATATAGATTCTTAAGCAAAACATAAATTAATCAATGGCTCATTCACATAGTACACAAAGATTTATACCAGAAACCCTCAACCGGGAAAACCTTTCTTATTTCATTATATCGAATTTCACCATTCATCATACAATATATACAATGTACCCCAATCCCTTAATCCAGGATTGATTTAGAAAACCACTAAAAATAGAAAAATCCGCTAAAAATAGTGCACCCCCCCCCCCTGGGACCACCCTAGGAAAGCACCTGACACACACGACACAAATACCACTACTATGAGGGATCGTCAGACACAGTTGTCGAATCTGACGTGCCCACACACACACATGCAAAGAATATAACACATACCCAACACATAATTCATGTGGTCTACCAGATTTGTTCTTTGAGGCGAGGATAAGATTTTTTTACAACACCATCCTTCCCACCAAGCTAGGAACCCAATAATGTTTTAAATTTGATTGATGATTCCATACTTGCGTTAGAAAAGGTTGTGTGAGTAATAAAAAAAATGGTAGAGAGGCCTCAAATGTATTTGCAAGGTCTCATCCTATGATGTGTTTGTCTTGCCTTGAAAAACCATCATGTTATAATATTTTTCCTCTGTTGAAATGAGGTCTAAATAAATAATCAAAACCACAAGAAAAACCAAGGCACCTATGTCATCTCTATTGTCATGCATATTGGTGGTAAAAGTAATGTTTTTCTATTGGAAAAAATAATTTAGTTTAGGCGAGTACAAAGCATCTGAAAGTAGAACAAAAACCTTTCGATCATCAAACTTGTAGTATGTTTCAACATTAGTTCATAGCATAGATAGTTTTCCTTGGGATGTTTAAAATCTATTTCATTTATAATGTCAATTTCAAGGTTTCATGAAAACCCTAAAATCATTCCAAAGCCTAACTTGTTCATCCTGATTGTTTATGTTGGAAAACAAGTCACAAGCTAGGTATAAAGCGTAATGGTTCAATAAAGGTAAAGTCATCACATCGTCTTTACCAATCCAACTCTCGACCAAGTAATGGTTGGTCATCAAATCTAGTCACCCTACATATTTATGAAGGGATTTTGGCCTTAGGAATGCCATCAGTATTTCTGAACATGCGTAAATCTCTCATTGATTAACATGTATTTCAATTTGATCTGTTTTTCAAGGGTTACTCTTTCCAAGTCTCTCACTGACAACTTTGAAATTTGAAATTAACTTCTAAGATGAAGAGGAAGAGCCAAATGATATCTAGAGAAGGATAAATCAATTAATTGAGGTTCAACAAACTGTGTAATAGGTACAAACTAAGTCTCAGATCCATCAAGAAAGAATGAAGAATATATTTGACAAAAGTGCCAAAGAAAGAATTTCATAACAAGAGATTTGGTTATAAAATGGGATGCCATAAGAAAAGCCAAAGGAAAGAATGGTAAATTTGATAATCTTTGGGTTGGGCCTTGTAACACACCCGACCCCTAAGTAGCCTTTCTAGGGATGGGGCATAAAATTTTTTCTTACTTTAATCATCTTGAATTCTCTTTCCTAGGTCTCCATCATCTTCTTCTCAACCGTAGCTTTCTAACGACTACTACTAGGCTCAAATCTGGGCTCTGGATTGCAAGTTATGGCCTCCCGAAGCTCTTAGGGCGTTAATAGTCAAGGACCACATGGCACCCATGTAAGTCTGTATTATTCGTACCATCCCAAGTTCCCTAAGATTCTGGAGATTCCATAGATTTCCTACATCCATGGTGGAATTCCATCCACCGTCCAATCCAATGGTGGGACTTGCTCCTTGTTTAACACATAAGCTAAAGGGGGAGTTCGACGTTTGGCGCTTCGACATTGAATGCCCATTTTTATTTCTACATGCCTAAACTCAGGAGTCCTTAAATCCTTAACTCCCAAAGGAGCCCGAAATATTTCCACGTGGCTCGAGCCTTCGTCCTTTTCGGCTTATCTACGCCACTACACCCCATTCCTCAGGAGTTTCGAACTCCCGAACTCCCGAAGGGTCCACCCTTACACATGGTGGCTTATTTGATCCGTATTTTATGAGCAGAATGAAATGAATACAAATTATTAAAATATGATTAACACAGAATAACAAAGATACAGTAAAATTGGTTTTCCATTGAATAAGGAAATAAGTTGAAACTATAAAATGTAGCAGAAAATAAGCTTGCTGGAATGCTGGCGGCTTATCTCTGAGAAGAGATGTGATAGTTGCTCTCATCCGCAAGAAGATGATTACAATGTGGCTTTGAAGGCATTTTTACAATAAAAAGGAATGTCAAAAACCCTATACATCCAAAAACCTAACCCTAGGAGATGAAGCGCCAAAAGTCATGTGGGCCTCGTTTGGGTAAGTTAGTACATCAACTTCTCGGGGTCATAACTTTTGCATACGATCTCCGTTTTAGGTGAACGATAGCCCGTTGGAAAGGTATCATCGGGGAGATTCATTTTTGGGGCTCAATGAAAACCTTTGACTATTATTGAGAATATCGATGCCAAAAAACCTTCATTTAGGCCCTCAAAATTGGCCCAAGAAGTTAAAAACTGCTAAAAATAGTAAATTGCCAAAATTGTCAGAAAATTGTTTTGAGCTAGTTGGAAAAGGTGGGTGGGCACCGATATACACATGGATCAATCCTCCCTCCTTAGGAAGAAATGGTCTCCATTTCATTGAGTTCCCCCATCAGATGAGGAATTTTTTGCTGGATTTGGCCCCGGGTGAGCCACTTTCCTTGGTTCAGAAGTTGCCCTGCTTTGATGACTTAATAAAGCTGGATCCTTTGTTGTCAAGTGCCCTTGATATCTGTTGTAAAACCCCAAGGATGTTCCCCAGTTATATTATGTATTTTAATAATGTTTATAGGCTGGTGAGCCAAGTGTATATAAGCTGGTGGGCTTATGTGTCATTTAGGTCGGAGAGCCTAGGTGTTAATGGCCAGGAGCCTGATTTTTGTATATGTAATTATGAAAATCATTAATAAAATATAAACATCATTGTGTTTCGATCGACCACGAAGAAAGAGTGATGGGGGAATAAGCTTCCACAAGGCTAGGTAAGGGGGAGGGGGTTGAAAGGTTGGAAGAGGGGCTAAGCTTGAGGGATTAAGTCCTTGAATAATAATTTTTTATTATTCCAAAGTGGTGTGAGAGGTATATTTTTTATCCTAAGTTCCTGGAAAAGGGAACACATACTTGATGGAGTGCATGCAGCTTCATGGGTGACATGTGTTGGCCCAGGCACATGCAATTTAACCCAAGAATTGAGCCGTGATGGGGGTTCGTCCTCCATTCTTCCATTCGCTGTCTGAATCATGTTGCCTCTACGTTTGATCTCTACACACCTCACGTATCTTTGAAACCCAAAATCGTGAGGCCAACCTGTGATGTTTTTTTGAGAAGCCGATGCATCCTCAGTCTGAACCTGTTTTACCTCTGCGTTGGACCTCTACATAACCACGTGCATCTGAGAAACAAGTCAGGAGGGAAAGGCTGACCTGTGTGTTCTATGAATCCAGGTTTATTCACACTGCAAATCTGAGTTCGTGCTTAATGTTTTTGGTTGTTGTCTTCTGTGAAACCTGAGCAAACTGTAATTTTCTATGTTGTGTATGTCATAACTTTGGGCTGTTGTGGCCATGCAGGCCCTTGGCTGAGTGTGATTTCCTTCCATCATATGTTCCTTGCTGAGCCTTACTGTTTTCCTCCTTGTGCTGGAACAAATCTAAAGAAGTAGGTTGTCAGGCCTCTATGCAACACTCTCTCAAGGTGAGGGAGGTGGTTGTGGTTGAAGAGGTAAGTTTTCAAGCCTGTGAGCGACTCTCTCTAGGTGAGAGAGTGCACGGAGGAAGTGAGAACTCTTGGAAGGGGTCCTGTAGCTTCCATAGAGCTCAGAGAATTCCAGTCCGGCTTGTTGCTGAAGCCCAAGGCAAGGGAGGTTTAGCAGCCAAAGGACTGTCCTGTGTGACAGTGAAGGTGTATACTCTTGGGGTGGGACATGCATGTGGGGAATGAGAGTCTGTGAGCAGTGGGCACAAGTGGCTTCTGGGAGAGAATCCATCCTCATAAACTGTGTGTCTTCCTATTGACCTTGCCTAGCCTAGGATTCCCTTTCCTGGTGGAGCTTAATCCCAGCTCGGGGGTGACCTACTATTGAGAGTGATGAGCAGCGCGGTCTAAGGCTGGGAGGTTCGTGGAAGGTCTTCATGTAGTTGGTGGTGTTGCTCCAGTTTCAAAGATAAATATCATTATGTGTTTAATTTCAATTAAAATTCATGTCTGTGATGCTTGCATATTTTCATGTATTTTGCTGCATGTATGAATTGTTGTTAATTCTATTTAAGTCTGTATGATGGAAGTAACTCTATGTTAAATGTGTTAATTTGATTTAATGCATATTATATATAAGTGTATGTTCCGTGTAGTAGCGTTTACCGACAGTGGGTTGATGGTCGGGGACGTTACAATATGGTATCAGAGCCATGGTTTCAACACTGAGCCTGGATGGGCTGGATAACTGGTCTTTGGAACCAAGGTTTCGAGTGGAAATGGTGTTCGGAGGAACCAGTTTCGAGTGGAAGGGGTTACTTTCCCGTGTTACGAAGCTCAAGAGGAGTAGCGGTAGAATAAAATGACAACCGACATGGTATTTGACCAGAGAGAGAGAGAGAGCTCAACACTTGGGGTGTTGGAGCCATAGGATCTGTTTGGGAAAAAGGAGAGTCCTTTACGACTGTCAGATACAGAGAAGGTGCAGGAAGGTTATCTTGGAAGCCTTTTGGAGTTCGACAATCGGGAGAAGCGGGGTGCGCTGAGGCATAAACATCCGAAACCCGAAACTCAGAAGTCCTAAGGGAGATCTACACTGTAGATCTGGAGAAAAGAGCTTGACCTTTGGATCAAGCAGAAGAGAAGATTGTAATTTTGGGAGTTAGGATGTCGGGAGAAGTGGGATGTGTCATTGCACAAGCTCCCGAAGTTCGAAGTTTCAAAGTGAAAGAATAGACATGGTGGGGCCGAATGACGTCGCCTAGGGTGACATGGAATTTTCTAGGCACACCACGTGCCATCATCTTAGTCGGTGATAGCTGTACTATGTGGGCCCGAAGGATAGAGAAGTCGAAAGTTTGGGAGTCGCGATATTGGATTGAAGCAAGCATGAAGGCTTCTAGAACCTAAGGCCTAAAGCTCTGAAGTTGTGAAGTCTCGGAGCTCTGATTCCTGAAGTTCCATAGAGAGTGTCAGCCATTGGATGCTGAGTAGACGTGGACGGTTGATCCGCCCTACGTCGCGAGTTCGTTAGTTCGGAACTCGGGAAGTTGTTGTGTGGTGCTTTGAAACCTCCCGAAGCGCTCGGAAGTTGGGTCCCAAGTCATGGACCAACATCAAAATCAAAGGGGCCTACTGGGAGGAGCTAGCGTCGATTCGCGATTCAAAAAATCAGGAATCGAGAGTATTAGGTTTGGCCCACAGCTGAATACCCGAAACGTGAATTTGCGAAGCGCCCATTTTGATAGGCGAGTGGTCGCGACCCACGATCACATGGGTTGGGGACTAAGAGAAAAGGGCTAAGGCCTGAAATTGTTACAGAGCTGAACAGAGCTCAGAAAATTCATGAAATCTGAATGTTTCTTAAAACATATTTGGTTTATGAATTCTGTTTGATTTGTTGAGGAAGGTTGGCCTGAAAAATTCTGGTTGACTGCATGTTGTGTTTGCAGAGTTCAACGAGTGTCAAGATCGTAACGAATTGACACTTAGTGCAGAGAAATGGAAGACATACAAAATGCTTCTATTTCAGAGAATGAATCAAAAGGAATGGATGTCCATTTGGGATTTGAAGGATCGAACTCCAATGGACATGGAGAAGAGATAGATAAGGAAGGAAACATGATGAAAATCATTGAAAGATTGCAGAAAGATGCCCAAACTCACCGAACAGATAGTAGAAAGCTCATAAAAGCTAAGGAACAACAGGGAGAATTCAACTTAAATTTTATGAAGAGTCTGGAGAGAATAGAAAATAAGTTGGACAAGGAGATAGACTCGAGAAAAACAGGGAGTCACCAGACTTTTGAAGGCAGAAGATCAAGGAGTGTTGGTAGACCACATCATCACTCCCAAGGTCGCTCCAAGAGGAGGGCACACAGTAGTCCAAGTCCATATCCTACCATAAAGCATAGGAGATTTGGAGTGGATGAACTGAAGGGTGAAATGAACAAGATTAAGCCTCCTACGTTTGATGGAGAACACAAGAAGGAGGAAGATGTTGAAACATGGTTGCTTGGCATGAGGAAATATTTCCAACTGCAGAATTATTCCTCTCATGCAGAAGAAATAATTGAAATGCATCAATTGAAAGGAAAATCATCCATGTGGTGGGATTAGCTTGTGCAGGTGCAACACATTAGAGAGAAATATATCACTTGGAAATAATTCAAGAGGTATTTCGAGAAGAAATACTTGACTAAAAAATATTATGACAGAAAGATGAAAGAGTTCTTTGAACTCAAGCTGGGCAGCATGACCATTGATGAATACGAATGAAAGTTTTTTGAGTTACTGAAGTATGTTTTGTTCATCAAAGATGAGACTATCAAGATTCAAGGGTATCTAAGTGGACTGCCACCTTCCATTAGGGACAAGATTCAATATGATGACCCAAAAACTATGGAAGAAATGATAAGAAGAGCAAAATGCTTATATGAGCAACAAAGAGAGAAGCCTACTTTCAGGAAGGCTTGGGAAGACAAGAATAAATTCAAGATGGATCAAAGGAAGAATGGAACTAAGCCTCCCTTTTTCAGAAATAGTCCTCAGGGACAACCATCTTTTAGAGAGCCCAGGAAGGCTGAAGTGGGTGGGCAAATGCCAAGACCGCCACCTATGGAATGTTGGGGTTGTAAAGGAAACCATAGGTACAGATATTTCCCCCACATAAATGACAAAATGAGAATTTTCCACAATGTACAACAGGCTGAAACAATGGAGGACATGGGCAGTAGAATGGCAAGGATCTATGCACCCTGGAAAACAAGCAAGCTGAATATCAGTCGCACATGATTGAAGTGGAAGGTATGATCAACAACCATGCCTTTACTATTTTAATTGATTCATGGAATAGCCATAGTTATATAGATCCTAGAGTGGTGGAAAGTTTTCAATTGTCGAGAATAAAACATGAAAAGTCTTGGTTAGTGCAGTTGGCTACAAGAACCAAGAGGAAAGTCATTGAGTTAGTTAAGTCTTGTCCAGTGGACATGAATGGACTGAGCACAAAGGTTGAATTGAATGTTCTACCTTTGGGTTCTTATAAAAGTTTAGTTGGGATGGATTAGTTGGACCAACACCATGCCATATTGGACTGTCGTAACAAGGCATTCACTTTCCTAGATGAGGAAGGAAATCTGAAAATAGTCCAAGGAATTCCTAGAGCTGTTGCTATCAGAGAAATCTCAACAATGTAGCTGAAGAAGTGCTACAGAAAAGGATGTCAATTATTTGTAGCCCATGTGGAGGAAACACCTAAGGATAAGGTGTCAAGTATTGGAGATCATGCGGTACTAAAGGAGTTTGAAGATGTATTCTAGGAGGTACTCGAATTACCCCCAAAGAAAGATATTGACTTCTCTGTAAATCTGATGCCTGGAGAAGCTCTAGTGTCAAAAACTCCTTACAGAATGAGTACACCAGAGTTGAAAGAACTGTAATTGTAGCTTGAGGATATTCTGAAGAAGGGGTATATACGCCCAAGTGTGTTACCTTGGGGTGCCCCAGTCTTGTCCATGAAGAAAAAGGATGGAACGTTGAGATTGTCTATCGATTTCAGACAATTGAACAAAGTGAATGTTAAGAACAAGTATCCTCTGTCGAGGATTGATGATCTCTTTGATCAGTTGAAGGATGCCAAGATATTTTCAAAGATATATCTCAGGTCAGGATATCACTAGGTAAGAATAAAGGATGAAGACATCAGTAAGACCGCCTTCAGAACAAGGTATGGTCACTATGAATTCACAGTGGTGCCATTTGGGTTGTCAAATGCACCCACTATTTTTATGTGCCTAATGAATGGTGTATTCAGGGACTATCTGGACAAGTTTGTCATAGTATTTTTGGATGACATCTTGGTGTATTCCAAGTCGGAGGAAGCGCATGAACAACATCTGAGGATGGTGCTGCAAGTGCTAAGAGAGAACCAACTGTATGTCAAGTTGAGCAAATGATCATTTGATCAAAAGCAGATCCATTACTTGGGGCATATCATTTCAAAGGATGGGATAGCCGTAGATCCTGAGAATATAGAAGCCATCAGAGAATGGTCAGTGCCAAAGAATGTAACATAAGTCATATCCTTTATGGGTCTTGCTGGCTATTACAAAAGGTTCATTGCAGGGTTCTCGAGGATAGCTCACCCTATCACTTCCTTGCAAAGGAAGGAGAAGAAGTTTCAGTGGAAAGAAGAATGTGAGAGAAGATTCCAGTGATTGAAGTAGTGGTTAACCAATGCTCCAATCCTGAGGATCACAGACCCAAATGAAGATTTCATGGTGTGCACAGACACATGCAAAGAAGGACTGAGAGGAGTCCCCAGTCAGAATGGATTCATAATATGTTATGAATCTAGGAAGTTGAAAGAGCATGAAAAGAAATATGCAACTCATGATTTGGAGTTGGCGTCCATCATTCACGCTCTGAGGAAATGGAGACATTACCTCATGGGAAGGAGGTTTGAACTAAGGATAGACCATAATAGTCTGAAGTATTTGTTTGATCAGCCAACCTTGAATGCTAGGCAAAGTAGGTGGTTAGAATTCCTTTGTGAGTATGACTTTGATATCAAGCAT
>JASDQU010095327.1:12141-30835 GCA_032191745.1 Picea mariana | reverse complement strand
TCGTTTCTGGCCTTCCATACGAACCAGCAAATGTGAACTGGAAGCATAGAATGAGTAGTGGTATTGCTGATCCAGTGTTGGAAGCAAGACAAAATTGAGTTACCAAACCACAGATTTGGAGTCTTTAAAGTTGCAGAAGTGACAGTCCAAAGCGCACGGGTAAAGGAGCAGTGCAGAAAAACATGAAGAGCGGTTTCAATGTTTTGGGAACAAAGCGAGCAACGGCTTGGTCCCTCCCAGCCTCTCGTCTGCAAATTGTCCCAGAGGAGTAATTTGTTTTCTAACAAGAGCCAAGAGAATAATTTGCATTTTAATGGGCAAGATGCCTTCCAAATCCTCTGTCTCCAGGATGCTGATGTTGTGTGCCAGGCTAAGTCGTCCAGGGCATTGTAAACACTTTTGGCAGAGAGTCTGCCTGTTCTATCTCCCCCCGTCCAAATCAGATGATCCTCCTTTGTCTTCAGATAGATGCCAGAATCTTTGAGATGTTGGGCGAAATTATCCCATTCAGCCGAGAGTTCTGGAATCAAATGGAGATCAGCTCCGGTAAGCCAAGTGCCGCCGAGGGTGCCTGTAACAGATGTATTAAAGAAATGGTGTAAAAAAATTAAATTTTTGCTGTGCAACTGAGATTGAAGAGCAGTAGATAGAATGGCGTTGCTACCCAGGTCAAGAATGTAGTCTCGGCCGACTTCTATCAAATGGCCGTCCCCAGGATCCCACGCAAGCCACTTTAGAATGATCGGGAGGGTGGCAGATAGTTTTTTCCACAACTGGGAACCGGTTGCAGGACGTGCCTCCGCAAATCTGATCCAGATATGGACTGGAAGGTGATGTAAATATTTGGCTTTGATAATTGTGCTCCAAATTCCAGGCTTGGTTAATAACCTCCAGAAGGTATTAGTCGTGAGAGCTTGTTGAAAGAATGGCAGATATTTGAGGCCCCAGCCTCCCATCGACTTAGGCTTGGAGAGGACCTCCCACTTGCATAGATGATAGCTTTTGGTCTTCTTGCAGCCAGACCAAAGAAAGGTGAAGATGAGCTGTCTGAGCGATTTTAATATGGAGGCTGGGATGAAAGCTATGGCCATCCAGTATACTGGAAGGCTTTCCAGAACAGCTTTGATCAAGATGAGTCTTCCACCCATGGAAAGAAATCTGTTCTTCCAGTTAAGAATTCGGTCTTTGAAGTTGTCAACGAGCCAAGTCCAATCCTTTGATGTGTATCTGGCAGCTTTTATGAAAAAGCCTAAATACTAAAAGCCCTCCTCCAGGTCTTTGCCATCAATGCCAAATAGCTCGAATAATTCAAGTTTTATAGAGTCCGATACCTTTGAAAGAAAGAAGCTGGATTTAGAGGTGTTGATTTGTAGACCTGAAACAACACAAAAAGAAGAGAGGATCGAGTGGATAATAGTCCATTCGGCCAAGTTAGCATAAGTCATGATTAGAACATCATCAGCGAATAGAATATGAAGAATGTGAGTCAGCCCTGCCACTTTGACCCCTTTCAAATGGCCCTCTGCTTGTTTGATCTTTAATAAGATGCTGAGGCCTTCCAGAGACAAAATGAAAAGAAGCGGGGATAAGGAGCAGCCCTGTCTGAGTCCTTGCTCGCAACTGAAGGTCTTAGTAGCTTCTCCATTAATTAAAATGGCCAAGGTTGCTGAGGAAATGCAGCCCATTATCCAATTTGTAACTGAGGAGCCAAAACCGCATTGAATTAAGATGAGATGAAGAAAGTTCCAATTTAAGCAGTCGAATGCCTTTTTTAGGTCCAACTTCAAGAGGATGGCTTGTTGTTTCTTTGTCTTTATGGTATGGATACACTCTTGTGCCGCGCCCACTGCATCTAGTATCTGTCTTCCTTTGAGGAAACCAAGTTGTTCTTCGGAGAGCGCCCGCGAGAGGAAGGGTCGGATTCTGACAGCAATAAGTTTGGAGATGATTTTGTAACAGAGATTACAGAGAGAAATTGGGCGGAAGTCTGAGAAATGTCGGGGCAGATTAGTTTTTGGAATCAGAACCACAAAAGTTTTGTTCAAATGAGGACTCACCCTCCCTCTTGTTCTCGAATCTTCAATGACATCCAGAATGTCTTGTCCCATAAGATCAAAGAAATGTAAGAATATTTCGACCGACCAGCCGTCGGGTCCTGGACTTTTCTCTAGTTTAAAGCTTTTTAAGGTCTCAAGAAGTTCCTCTTTTGAGCAAGTAGTGTGTAATAAGGTAGCTTCTTCAGGAGTGATAAAAGTAGGGAATAATTTGGCTACTGTTGTCTGCTCTGCAAGAGATGGAGCTGGGGGTGCTTTGTAAAAAGATTTAAAGTGTGAATGTGCTGCCGATTTGATCTCTGATTGTGATTGGAGGAGGTTGCCTGTATCATCTTCAATTTCCCATATTTTCTTTCTTGATCTTCAGGCGCTGGCAGCTTTATGGAAGAATGTTGTGTTTTTGTCTCCACCCTCCAGCCACAACATCCTACTCTTTAAACGCCATTGTTCCTCCTCTTCACGAAGCAAAATTTTATGTGCCTCTTCAAGAGCCCGAATCCGATGCTCTAAATCCGCGCAACTCGGCAACTGTAGCTTTTGTTTTAACAGAAAATTCAGCTCTGATTCAACGCTGATAAGCTTGGCTTGTTCTTTAACTTTTTTGTCTCTTAGCCACTGAATTGAGAGGGTTTTTAAATTACAGATCTTTCTGGTCAGATTCCCTTGTGCGTCTCCGGGGGAAATAAGAGAACTGTCAGACCAAACTGACTTGACTAAAGTTGTGAAAGATGGGTCCTTCAGCCAATGGGAATTAAATATAAAAGGGTAGCCTTTTGCACTGCGACCCTCACCAATTTGTAGACAAATCGATGTATGGTCAGAAATAAATTGATTGTGAACCCATGCTCTGCTACGATCAGTCGGAAGGATCAGGTTTTCTGCAACCAAAAATCTGTCTAAGCGCTTAGAAATATGAGCTGTCCCTTGCCGTCCATTCCTCCAGGTCGGCAGAAGTTCCGGAGGTTGTAAATCGATCAGAGCATTTTTATAAAATAAGTGTTGAAAATAGCTGGACAGAGGATCTGGCTGGGCAGAATCGCCCCAGATTTTAGATCGGCTGGTAGTTAGATTAAGATCACCAGCGAGTATTAGATTTCCAGCCGCTAATAGTCCCAAGTCATCTAGTCGTTGCCAGAAGTCCTTGCGGCCAGTGCAAGGTCCATAAAGATTAAGGAGGTTGATAGGTCTATGCAGTTCCAGACTGATACCTGTTAGAAAAATGCCTCCTGGGCTGAGCATCGGGGAGAGAGAGAGAAGTGTCGGATCCCAAGTGGCTAGAAGGCTTCCCGATGTGCCAACTGAGCTTGCTGCACAGGAGTGCCAACTCGGGCGAAGTGAAAACATGAAATCTCTAGCTATTGAAGCTTCGACAAGGGTTTCTTGCAGGAAAATGAGCGAAGGCTGCGTCTGTTCAATGACTCTTTTCAAGGAGGCTTGTTTCAGAGGTCCTCCGACCCCTTTGATGTTGATGGAAAGCAATATCATGTCTTACCTCTTGCCAGTGCTTTAAGGCCTCTAAGCGCCCCTTGTGTCTGTGCTGGAGTTGATGATGCCGCTGTGGACGAGTCAGACAAAATATTCTTTCTAGAACTTCGTTTTTTCAGAGGAGAAAACTCCTGGCCTACTCCTCTAGACCAGGTCGGGTCTTAGCTGGAAGTTGAAAAAAATGTAGAAGATGATGGGCGACCAGCAGATCGCTCGGGATCTAACACCGGAAGTTTGCCATGAAAGGTTTGGAGCGGGAGTGATGCAAAGGGGAGGGAGGGTTTAGATATTAAAGCTCGAATACTTGTTTCCATTTGAGTATCCGATAGGGGAGGTTCCGAGTACCCAGCAAGAGAGTTAAGTTCGGGTGGGTCTACATCAATGGGAAGTTCCGTCTCGGTTTGGAAGGGGGATGTCTGTGGGGAAGGAGAAACGAGAGGGAGCTGTGAAGTAGAAGTTGTAGGAGATGTAAGGGAGGAGACCGGGATGGAAGAAAATAGTGGGGGAGCTATAAAAGGAGTCGTGGGGGATGGAGGAAGAATGAGATCAACATGTTCAGATATAAAGAGCCTGTCCGAGGCCGAGAAGGTGTTGAAGAGAGATGGGCAGAGGGTCTGTAGTTTACTTACTAAATCCTGCTCCGAGGCCAGAAAGTCACTTTGAGTGGGAGGCACCTCCAGAGGCTGATTAGGAGAAGAGAGGTAGCCATTAAAATTCTCCTCTTCAGCAGGGTCCAAAGGTTCATCTGTAGGAGGGAATTTGGAGCAGTCTCTATGCAAATGTCCTGTTCTTCGGCAGTAGGAGCAGTGGAATGGAATGCCAAGGAAGTCCAGATTCTGTGCAATGTGACGTCCACGCCATTCGATCTCCAGCACTTCAGGAAGACCTGCCTGTAAGTCCACTTCTACATAGATCTTTGCTAGTCTTCTGTCTTCTGTCTCGAGGAGATTTGAGTCAATTTTGAGGAATCGTCCTAAGGCTGCTCCAATCCTTTCAAGAGCTTGCAGATTCCAAAGATGCAGGGGGAGACCTGGCAGGAGAACCCAGAGATGTCGATGGCCAAAGAAATCAGTGGTCGGGTTGAAGCCAAGTCTCCAACGTTTCAGCATGAGACTTCCATCGTCTATAGGCCAAAAACCTCCCAGAATTGTAGCAGAGTCAGCTGGATTCTTAAAAACAAAGCCTGGCCAGCGATGTGGTAACAAATGGAATTTTGGAAGATATCTGAGGATGGGTTTCCAAGTGCTCTCCATCCAGTCCTCTAACTTCTGCTGGCATTTTTTCTTATAGGCTAAGCGACCAACCAAAGCGCACAAGGCTAAGTTACAAGCTTCAGGTAGTCCAATGTCCATTCCGAGCACTAGTTTGGGATGCCTTCGCTTAGGTTTCCACACCTTTTGGGTTCTTTTCAGAGTTCCAAGCTTCTTATAAGTGGACGAGTGTGGTAAAATCTGTGAGTCTGTGTGAGGAAAAGTTTTCTGGTGGCCAGTGTGATTCTTGTAAAGTCCAGTCAGAGATGAGCCTGTAAGAGTTTTTTCCACGAATGGCTGTGTAGGAGAGAGGTTAGAGGATGGCGCCAACTGGTGGGTAGGAGGAGCAGTGAAATGTGAGCGAAAGGGGGTAGATAAAGGAGGTGTAGGAGCGCTTTTCGAGTTAGTGGACTGATAGTGGTTGGCACACAATTCATCTATCAAGGCCAGGAACTCTGGGTGGTCCCAAGGGTCCCCCATCTTCTCAGCAGATGAAAACGATTCCCTAAGGCTAAGACAAGATCCAAGGAGAAACAAAGGAAGGGGAGTGAAATCTCTGGGGTCGAGAGCTTAGTCGGTGAAGAGTCTGACCGGATCAGCGAGAAAGGAGGCTGTAACAGGAGTTCACTTTACTGAAAGGAAGTCAGAAACTGGTCAGGAGAAAGACAAAAGGTGCTGAAAAGTCAGAGAAAAAATAATACAGATCGACCAAAACTGTCGACCACCCAGTGAGGAAAAGACAAGCAACGAGGAAAACGGGAAAAAATCAGTCTGGGTCTGGTGAAACCTACTGAGAGGAGCCAGGAACTAAAACCGAGAAAAAAGTAGCTAAAGAGCACATCTACCAGAAGTTTACCAGAGTAATAGAGAAACGGATGGACGTCTGGACGGGAAACTGGCCAGGAAGCGAGATAGGAGTCGAACCAGGTTCAAAAATGCCGAGGGCGCCAAGATCGCCCGCCATGTTTTTTCCTCCCAAATATTGTTCCTGAATATTTTTGTTGAGAGGTTCAAAAATGCCGAGGGCGCCAAGATCGCCCGCCATGTTTTTTCCTCCCCAAATTTTTATTTGTTTTGTTTGCCCAGTTTTATTAAGAAGTTTAATTACTTATAAAAATTATATTATAGTAAATTAACTTTTTTATTTTTTAAATCTTCCTAACTAAATTTAGTTACTACGCAGTATTAATATTAAATTTCAGTTCACCTAGATAGGGTAACAACAGGCTTATAAAGCCATGACGTACGTGCAGGTGGCACGTGGCAACGATGGGGAGCATCTTATTTTGGTAGGGCGTCTTGTCTGTTGGATCACCCGATTCCATACATTGTACCTATTCGATCTCTCTCCTACCTTCTGCTCCATGAATAAATGCTCGTTCTGCTAACCAGGATTCAATGACAACATTGTAGTACGGGTTGCAGGTCTCACCATTGGCTAACCATTATGAGCCCGTCAATGGCATTTGAAGTGGAAGCTGACTCTGTCTTGATGAACATTATTCCCATGTATGGGAAGCGATTTCATAAACGAGGTATGAATCTCAAACTCATTCTGAGTTCAACGATTGTAGTTGTTGTTCAATTCACCTTACACCTGAGCGTTCTAAAACAGGGGAAGTTGGTTATTTGTTGTGGTGATTTTGGAGATCTATTGGTGGGCACCCTGACACTCATGAAGTCCCAAAAGAATAGGGCAAGGAAGGAGTCAGAGCATAAGATGAAGGTTTCCCTCATGACTGAGGAAGCAGGGTAGCACTATCAATCAAAAGTGGAGCAGACGATGAGGGATTCCATAACTATCTTGGAGAAGAAAGTAAAGTTGGTTTGATCCTGCATTGAGGATAGAAAGGTTCACAAGCAAGTGGGAAAAAATAAATCCTTGCATTGAGGATATAGAGGTTCATAAGCAAGTGGGAAAAAATAAATCCTTGACGTGGGTTGCACTAGGAATAGAGATTCCAAATTTTACAGGATTGTAGAACTCTATTGACATGTTCAAACCTTGATGACCCAAAGCAATCCATCATGTTATTGACGGCTGAAGAAGAGGGCAACCATCTTCCGAAATGAGCTCTCATATTCTCCTCTTCTTCCATTAACTCCCACTGATGACTTGTTGACTGCGATGTCAAGGCCGATGACTGCGGTGAGTTGAACATGACGAGACAGGCAACGTGGAATACATCCTCAAACTTTAGTTATTAAAGTGAAATGGTGATGCACAGGAAAGGAAATGCGGACATTATTTCTTAATCTTAAATCCGGTTAGCGTGTTCTTATCATGAAATTGTTAAATTGTTAATTGAAATTGAATAAAGTAATGCTTGCCACCCAATTAGATTTTTTCTACAAATTTAGACGGTGAGGTAGTTCACTTTTTTTTCTACAAATTTAGACGGTGAGGTAGTTCACTTTAGAGGAAGTGGTTAAATATTTCATATTTTCAAATTTAGTTTTGTGAAGACTGTTTTTTTTTCCAGTTAAAATTTTTATACTAGATTTTTATGTCCTTGCCATAACAGAAACATTATGTTTTGAGTAATTTCAATCTTTTCAATTAATAGAGTGCACAATTTTCAAGGTAGTTTAAGGTAAAGTTTATTGGCATTGAGAACGGGAGCCAGGAGTGGTGATGTGCTGCATTAATGTTGTAGGTTCGTCAGAACAGGTAGATGGAACGATATTAATATCGTGATAACATGTGGCTCGGATTTGGTAGGTGGAGTATGCGACACGTCCGGGTGGCTGGTATTTGGTAAGTGGACTATGCGACGCATCCGGCTTGACTCTCGGCCTCTTGTCGGCTTGACTCTCGGCCTCTTGTCGCTGAGCTTGATCGTGTTGGGCCACACTCCCTCGTTCTTTAGACCCTTTGTCCATTGTATGTGTTGCATACTATTTCAGGAGGCGAGAAGCTAGCGGGAAAAGGTGTGCCTTTGTTGCAGAGGTTTTGTCTATTGAAAACATGGATCTCTGTGTTCCTTACGTCATTGATTTCTTTGATAGTCGAACACAGAAATATGGAAACGTGTTCACCACCTCCCTTGTTGTCCACCCAACTGTGGTATTTTGCAGGCCCGAAGGAAACCACTTCTTGATTTCTTTGGCAGTCGAACACATAAATATGGAAACGTGTTCACCACCTTCCTTGTTGGCCACCCAACTATGGTATTTTGCAGGCCCGAAGGAAACCACTTCTTGTTCTCTAAGATGAGGTGACTGCTTTACCTCTGATAAAGCGTTACGCTTATTCCCTGGCTTGTGACTTGTTTGCCAGCATAAACAACCAGGACGACTAAGGCAGGCTCTGGCTTCATTTTATGGTTTTTGTGAAAGGAGTAATGCAGATTCCCATAGATCTACCGAGTACAAAGCCAAACATGTAGCTAATTCCATTCGCCAACAAATCGGCAGCATTATTAATGAGAGGAAAATTGCATTGCAGGAGGGAGCGGCTTCTTCAGAGCGAGACCTGTTGTCTTTCCTCCTATCTAATATTGATGAGCAGACTGAGTCTCTCACAGATAACGAGATTGAAGAGAATATCCCTCTGCTATTATATGAAGGTTGTGATACCAACAATTATACTTTTACAACGTAGCTTAAATTTTTGTCCAAGAACCCCCATTGCTATGAAGAAGTACTAAGAGGTACGCTCAATCAATCAATTATCCCCTAATATTAGAATTCAAGATCGATATATCCTAGCATTTATTTTGTTTTCAGGCAACAGACCTCCTTTAGTTGGGAGTGAAGTGCTTATTTAGGGGATTTATGTTAGAAAATAAGTAGGTAGAGAATTCTTAAGATATTCATCGACGAACCCTAGTTCTGTTGAAAAAATAGATGGGTATTTATGATCATGTCCATATTCCCCTACCCAGCAGGCTGGAGAGGACTTAACTTCTCTGGGTGAAAATTTTAGTTTCTTTCATTTTTAAAAGCACTTATATCATGTGGTATTCAAATTACAGACAGTTTAGGAGATGTAGTTTTCGTAAACTCGTAAGTGTCATTTGATATTTCCATAGCAATTGGATATAGCAGGTTCAAAGGAGGCAGGGAAACTTCTAGAGTGGGAGGACCTCCAAAGAATGACGTATTCATGGAGAGTTTCTCAGGAAGCGCTTAGACTGTGCCCTGTTGTTCAAGGAAATTTTCGCAAGGACATCAAAGAATTCACATTTAACGGCTTCACAATCCCTAAAGGATGGAAGGTGAGCCTCAGCCTGAAATAAGGATTTCAAATGATTTGTGCTGAGATTAAAAAATAACTATCTTACAACGGCTTCACAATCCCTAAAGGATGGAAGATGAGTCTCCGAATGAAATAAGGATTTCAAATGATTTGTGCTGAGATTAAAAAATAACTATCTTACAATCATTGGGTATCATGTGCAGATGCACTGGACTGTCAACTCAACCCACCGGAAATCTGAGTATTTCAGCAACCCAGAGAAATTCGATCCATCAAGATTCGAAGGAGAGGGGCCTCCTCCCTACACGTTCATCCCATTTGGAGGTGGGCCGCAGATGTGCCCTGGTAATGAGTTTGCTCGAATGGAAATTGTTGTTTTTCTAAATAATATTGTGAAGAATTTCAGGTGGAGTTTAGTGAATCCTAGTGAGAAGGTGATTGTGGACCCTATGCATGTCCCTACTAATGGACTGCCCATAAAACTTGGTCCTCACGATTGATAGAGGAATTTGATTTCTACGTTGATTAGTGCCTGATTTTTCCTTGTATTTGCGGCGATCAGATAACGTTGAAGTTGGCGATCAATTTTCTTGGAGAGATTTTAGCGTATTCGGTAAGGTTTCTGTCTTGACCATGTCTATTTTCTTCTTTATGCGTTGGGAGTTTTGACCTTCTGTCTGCCACGAGTAGTGAAAGAGTAGTGAAACTTCTTTTAAGTACACAACCTAAAAATAAAAAATCTTATCAGATAACAAAAGATGCTCACCTTGAACTCTATAAAAATTGCCTTCCCAAATGCTCCCTTGTACGTCTCCCTAATACGTTGAATTGCACTCCTAATATATAACTGCATGCAAGAAACAGTTTACCATTCAGTTGCAAAACAAAAATGCATGGCTACATTTCATCCTATGATTGCATAGTAAAAATTAATCGTGTCCAAAATGCCTAAACATAATTAATTAGTCGTGGCACCTTCACAATTAGTTTTATACTCTAAAACCAACAATCTTGTCGATTCTTCTCTCACCTTTGCGTACTCCAATTTGCATAGCTCTTCAATTAGTTGGGTATTTCGACCTTCTGCCTGCCACGAGTAGTGCAACTTCTTTTAGGTACACAACTTAAAAATCAAAATTTGTATCAGATAGCAAAAGTTGTTCACCTTGCACTCTGCAAAAATTGTCTCTTTATATGCTCCCCTATACATCTTCCTAATATGTTGAATTTCACTCTTAATATCAGGATGCATGCAGGAAACAATTTACCATTCAACTGCAGACGAGAATGCCTTACTACATTTCAACATATGATTGCATAGTAAAAAGGAATCATGTCCAAAAAACATAAACATAATTAATTAGTCTTTATTGTGTGACTGGCCGATTCATTTCTCACCAGTCCTCCCGAAAAGGAGCTAGGTATGCTCACCTTTGACACAAATAGCTCTTCCAAATCATGGCCATTCCTTGGTAGTTCCCTTCTGTTGTTCTCAAAGATGAGGTTACCACTATCATCAGTCATCATAGTCTATGTGTTTCACCCACCTTCCACTAGTTGTATTTCTGAATCAGGTAAGCTGAAAGAATGAAGTTATTCACCAATGGCATCTGAGCTTCTAGAAAAAGTAGATGCAAAACTTTCAAAAATCTCCACTGCTTCAAGAACATCTATTGTTTGACCTATAAAAGAGGCTAGGTTTTTGTGCACATCAAGTCCATTAGACCGTGACATAGATATTTCTTTATCAAGATCTACAACTCTATTCATTGATTTTGATTTACTTTGCCTTAAAAGGCCTGCATTTTGTGTAGGTTCAACGATCGGTATACTCAACCTGTAAGTTGTGCACTTGGGTGGGGATAAGGGGCTCTCTATTGCAACAGAAGGAAACATTACTCAAAAGGTCTCGGTTACATTCAAGACACCAGCAAGACAAGCTGAGTTGTTAGTTCATTGTTGTATAGAATCTATCCATAACAATGTTGTTGTTTTGAGATTATCAATGCGGCCATGTCTCGATCATGTTAGTGTTATATAATATATCCTTGTCACAATTCCTTTTTCACTCGAGGGAATTGGGAATTGAACCTAGGTGGGAGGAAAACACCCCTCAGAACAAATCACTTTAGCTAAACCCAATTGACATTTTATGTTTTCTTTTTATTTGTTTGGTTTCTTAATAAAATTAGTTTTCTAATTTTTAATAAGAAGTTTAATCACTTATAAAAATTGTATTATATTAAATCAAACTTATTGTTTTTTAATGTTTTGTTTCGGAAATCCTCCTAAATAAATTTAATTACTTCTAAATATTAACATTAAATTTAAATAATATTAACTTAAAATTAGTTTAAGTTTTTTTCCATAAAAAAATATATATGTTCAAATATTTTATACTTAATAATATTAAAATATTATTTAAATTTCTTTAATTTATTAACAAAAGACATAGTCTAAACTTAATCTAAATTTATTATCATTATATTATTCCATCGTCTAGATAATCATATTTATTTTAATGATTTTTTCAAAGTTTTTATTTATTTTTTTTTTTTGGAAAAAATCACTATTTTTAATCAAAGATTGAATAGAAAGTGCACTTTTCATGTGCATATTGCATTAAAAAGTTTTAATATTATATATTAATGCACAATTCATTTTTATTTCATTGAAAAATAGTCCTCGACCCTCTCTTTATTTCCTTTATTCCTTCTAATTCATTAGAGAAGGTTCTAAAATAATCTAAAAATTGGATGTCCAAGCTCTGAATGGTGTGCCAACTTCTTATTGGAATCAGAGTTGTCAAATTCATGAATTCTCTTGATTTCCTTTGACAAGACTTCATTTAGAGTGACCACCCTCAATATATTCTTGTCTTGTTGTTGGCCCTTGACCAAGTTTTGGGATAATCTTGGTCATGTGACCTATTTTGGGACTTCAACACCCTGTCGAAGGAAGAGTGCAAGACGAAGCAGAGATCAAGGAATCTCGGCCCACTTTTAGGTCATTTTTGGGTTTTTGGGAATATGTAATGGGGAAGGGATGTCGGCCCGTGGGTTTACCCATGCTTAGGCCCACTTTTGTAAAGTATAAATAGATATCTAGGCATCTATTGGAGTAGATAGAGGTGTATGTGATGTAAGCTAAGTGCTAATAGACTTTGTAAGTGCCTTGTGCATGAATGTAAAAGGGTTGCAGAGCTAAGTGCAAGTTGTTGTGAGAAGTTATAGAAGGCTTTGTGTTGTAGTGCAAGGAAGAAGGATCTAGCGAGCTGTGCAGATCTTCTATCCTATGCGAAGAAGGGTTTTGGTGGCCCTGTGTTGTAACTGATTGAAGACACTAATAAAGAAGATGAGTTGGTGGACGTAGCCCCAGGGTGGGGGTGAACCATGTAAATCTGTGTGTTATGCTTTGTGCTTTAACTCAATGTGCTTATCTCTGCTTTTGCTAAGTGCTTTGATGTATTTAGATAGATCCACTTATGCCTTGCATTTCTTAGATACGTGTGAATGTTAGATCTGACATGTATGAAGATGCTTAGTGTTGATCTACTGGATCTGAACTATTTTATTATTTCTAAGTGCTGAAATACCTTAAATCTAAGTGAATGCTACGATGCTTTGTGCTACCTGCGAAGTATAATAAGGGTTGAATATTGATGAATGATCGATGCTAAGTGCTCTGCAATCGATATAATCACGGATCTGTGTCCCAGCTAAGGTTGCAGACACCTGAGTCTTGCAACCACCCCTGCTTCTACCTCGGGTGAGACTTCATCTGCTTCACAGGTGTTGATGAAAGGGCCGGTAGTTAGGGGTTTATTGGTGCATTGTCGTAGCGTTGAACCACGGGTCTGCCCCTGTGCCAACACTTGTTCTTTATCCACCATAAAAAAATATTTTTTCTTCAACCTGCACTTCTAGACATCAATTGTCCTCCTTCTCTAAAGCAATGTTCTATTGATTTTATACGTTATGTTCCTCCCTATCATCTCATAGTTGTTTCTTAAATCATTTCCACTTTTTGGTTTTGGTTTATCATCTCATAGTTGTTGCTTAAATCATTTCCATTTTTTGGTTTTGGTTTATGTCCTTTCTTCCTTTTAGGATAATCTCATGCTTTAGGACATGTATCCTATAAATGTCATTCTTGTTAACATATTTGGCACTAGAATGTGTTATTTTCATAATCCAATTCCTATGTCCATTTGGAACCTTTCTTTTGAAGTATAAGCTCATTTGATAATCCCTTACTAATGTAAATCTCCACACATATACGGTCACATGTAAAAAGACGAAGCTTAATCCACTATATTATTTTTTAACTATGTGTTAGCACCCAAAAATTGATCACCTAGACCAAACAACTAGGTGTATCGAAATGCAATACCTTAAGACAAAACCCACTTTTACACCATATTCCATCATTATAACTTAAAAGAACCACTTTCCTAAAGTTATTTTCACCTTATAAAATAAAATAAAAAACTCTTTTATGAATTTTCCCTCTTAAAATTATTTTAAAAAGAAAAATAAAAAAAATAAAATTCAAACTTTTTCTTATAAAACCAAGAGATCCCACCCATTTCTCATATTCAATCTTTGTGGATACATGCTCTTGGATTTGCACCAGAGCTCAAGAGCCCTAGTTTCTTGAGAGCACTTCCCTCAACAACCATTGTTACACATAACCACAAAGGAGATAGAGCAACCATACACTTGGGGAATATCAAGAACCCTCCCAAAGAGGAGGCCAAGGAGATCAATATCTTTCATAAGCTTCTTCACATGTGCTTTGTACAACCATTTCATTTGGTAATAGATCATATGTTCATTCTTTCATGAATTTGTTGTTCTTGTTTATTTCATTTTACTGCATTTTATTTTTTATTACATGAATATCATAACTATGAAGATGAATATGTCCATTCAAAGCTAGGGTTTCTAGTTTTATTTTTTTATTTTTTATTGTATGTAATATGGAAGCAACCACAATATTTGTAGATTTTCTAACCCTCTTTAAATATTTATACCAAAAATATGGCAACTTTAGTGGGGATCTGATCCAATCTCGTGATCCCTAGTTGTGGGTGTGGATAGATCTCTTTTCCCTTCTTTTCACTTGATATTCTTAGTTTTTTGGGGCTTTGTAGGTTGTTGTTGCTTTATAATTCATGTTTTCAAGAAACAAGTGTTGGAAACCCTTCAAGATTCCCACAGATCCAAGCTCATATCTATCAAAGACCTCTCAGGGCCCAACGTAAAAACAGGGGGTACTAATTTTATTGACAAACACACTAATTGAATCTAGTATCTACATTGGCCAATGCAGGAAATGGGGTCAACTTATACAAGGGAAACATAATTAACTAGGTGAGTTTCTACATTGGCTAAACAATATCAGTTTTTCAATTTTTAGGGTTTGTCTTCGATTGTTTAAGTGTTTTTTAGGGCCTATAGGTTGCTTTTAAAATATCTTAATGTAGGTTAAGGTATCATCTTCAAGAGATATATAGGATTGTGAAACAAACCCCCTGGGGTTTTAGTACCATTTCTTGAAGATTTTGCTTTCTATTTTTTAAAGATTTTACTTTCTTGAATATTTTACTGCAGTGAGGGAGTCTTGGCCTTCTTTAAATTTCTCCTTGAGCAATGGAAACAATTTGGTATAGTTCTCCATGTTCTTCTCCATCTCTACCATCCTATGGTTAAACATATTAACCTACACCTTCAAGCTCTCATTCTCTTCTCGAAGCTTGGCATTGTTGGCACTTAAGTCTTCCAACTTATCTCTGTTTGCTTTTCCCATGTTGCGGTATGTACTATTATATTGAAATTTTTGGAAGTTGTGTCTCTGTCAAGGATGCAACTACTTTGATACTATATGATCCATAATCGAGGGGCTCATATCCCACTCGCTTCAACAACATGGATACCTATGTGGAATTATATTCTTTTCTCTACCTCGATTCTGTCTCTGACTTGTGTATATGGTTCTCAGTCTCTTGGAGGCTACCAAATCTCAGTCCTCTTCCCTACACAGCGAATCTTTTCTTTCTCCTAACGAGAAATTCCTCGCTCAATGTAGCTTGCACATATACAATAGCTAACAATGGAAGGTTGATAATTACAATATCTTCCACAAAAGAATTGAGCAACTCAATTGCACAGTTGTTCCATATGACATTAGTCTTTGTGCCTAGGGTTGCACTCAGTTGTCATTAATGTGGAAACTTCACATTGATTTTTGTCTCCAATTGGCCAATAGTGACACACAAGGTCGCATGAAGATGATTCTCACTATGCAACGCCTTCAATTTGTTGGTCTGTTCATCGGTTGTACATCCACCTCTCCACATTCCCCGAAGAGATAACATTATTACGTGACTAGCATAGGGTTCCATTTCCAAAATATTTGTGGGTCGTGTGGACAAGAGTGAGTATGCTCCATCTATCAAATTGAATGCTTAGCTTAATGCCTTGACCATGAGTCAATGTGGGAATTGAGGATAAGTAATAAAATACCAAATGGACATATATTGAAATGCTCTCACAACAAGTGGGATTCCTTGGGGCACCCTAGAACATTTAGATGTTACACTGTGCAATTAATCTGCTCAAAAATTAGGGTTAGGGTTTATGTATGGTTTCCAACAAATGAAAATTAGGTCTCTTGCATTCTAGGGTTTTGGTGGAGATTGATGCAATCACAGAACCAAGTTGTGGGCATGATGGTCCACTTGCAAAAGAAGTATGGGTTTTCCATTTGATAAGGTTTGGGTTGTGTGCACTTTAGATAACATTTAAACATTAGATGGAGCACCAAGCTATTCATGTACATGATCTAAATTATGTTGAGAATGAAATGAGATACAAAGGAAACTATATCAGTGATCCAGGTGGATATTGGTGGCCACACACCTATTCCAACTGGCTCCTCTTGACAATTTTTAGTTCAACACGTTCTTCTGTACTTCTTTGTAATTGTGGGTTCTACACTTCCGTTATTGTTTGAATCCATAAACATATTCCAAGTGGGGACTGGTGGTCTCCAACCTAATACAACTGGCTTATTTTGGAAGTTTTCATGTCAGCACATCTTTCAGTACTTCCAGGGCCATTTTGGGGCCCTAAACAATGTTTTTTTGGCTTGCCATAGTCAAATTGTAGATAGAGTCAAAGTTTGACAACATAAATTGTATTTCTCAAAAAGACCTTTCCAACGGGCTATCACACACCTAAAACGGAGGTCGTATGCAAAAGTTACGACCTCGGGAATCTGAGGTACCAACTTACCCAGTGGGGCCCACATAACGTTTGGTGTTTCATCTCCTAGGGTTAGGTTTTTGGATGTCTAGGGTTTTGGAATTTATGAGTAATGTTAAAAAGGCATCTGGAGACTCAGTGTTATCATTCTACTTAGACAAATGTCTGTAGAAACCACATATCTTCTCAGAGATAACTACCACCATTCGAGCAAGTTGTTTTTAGTTTTGCAGTTTTACAATTTCAACTTATTTCATTTATTCAATAGAAGTTATTGTTCACTGGATATTTGTTGTTGTTATCTATATCTTTGTGTTATTGTATTCATTCAGTTAGTCAGTTTGCTCCGCTCATAAATCTGGATCAGTGGTATCAGAGCAGTCTTCTCTTCATTTATTTTTCTTCGTGCATGTACTCGACAAGATCTGGGTACAAGAAGTTGGGACTCAAACCAGTCGATCCATTGCAAGATTAGTCGCGACGAGCCCGAAAAAAACCCATGGGGGACTAAAATAAAGATCATGGAGCATGAGATCCTTTTAAAATGTTGCTCGAGGAAGCCCTTGTGCGACAAAGGAACAAAATGATGGACAACTTTGCACAGATCCTTCGGCAACTTCCCATAGGAGAAGCATCTTCATCAGGCGGCCATGCAACCCCCTTCAAGGTACAGGTAAATTTTGATATTCCATTATTTGAAGGAATGATATATGTGGATGTTGTAGATAAATGGTTGAATCTGCTCGAAGGGTATTTTTCGGTCCACATTTTTTTCGATAGAGAAAATATTTCTTTTGCACTCCTCAAGGTCGTCCCCCATGTTAAGGACTGGTGGGATACTTACTCTGAGCAAAGGGCCATTGAGGAATCTGCAATATTTGTGGTCGTCCCCACATGGGATTCCTTCAAGGATTCCATTAAAGAATAGTACTACCCTGTTGGAAGCTACAAGGACCAATACACAAGATGGACCACCCTACATCAGAAAAGGGACCAGACAATACCAAATTTCACCAATATTTTCCATACCTTGCGCACCAAATTGGGTATCAAAGACTGCAACATCTGGTGCTCAAATATCACGGTTGTTTGCATAGATACATTCAAACATAAAAGGATTTTTTGAACATTGCATAATTGGGTACTACTTATAGATATGATGTCAATATTGAGCAAAAATTTAAGGAGAAGAGGCGATAGTTTGGATATGCAAACTCCTCACAGTTGAAGCAGGGAAAAGGCGGCCCCAACCCACACAACAAGGGACAGAGAAAAGATAGCCACTCTCAGGACAACCAGTCCAAGACGCAACACAAGAAAGGTAATGAGAAGTCGAAGAATGACACGAGAAAATGGTGTGAATACCATAAAATCCCTTGGCACAACATTGAAGAATTTCGCTCCAAGTAGTCACTAGTGGCCAAGATGAAAGCTTCCAAGTCAGAGGTCGATTCTGAATCCAAATCAAATCCATAAGGAGGGAAGCGGATTATCAATGTTGAACCCAGTGCCATTGTCGCTACCACCAAAGTCTAGCCAAGTGAACCAGAAGAACCAGAGGAGGGGGAACACCTCTTTCACTCACATATGTGGGTAATAGAGGATCTGCTTCATGTCTTTGTCCATAGCGGCAGTCAAAAGAACCTGATCTCAGCAGAGGTTGTCAAGCGATTGGACCTGTCGATGACACCACACCCACATCCCTACACCATTGGCTGGCTTCGCCAAGGAAGATATATCCGTGTCAACCAAAAATGTCATCTTCCCTACGACATCAATCCTTTCAAAGATGAGGTATTGTGTGATATTTCTCCCCTTAAATATTGTCATGTTCTTTTAGGACAACCATATTTGTGGAAGCGACATGATGTGTATGATTCTAAACCCCATAGTGTTATTATTACTTTGGTTATATAATTGTACAGGATACCAGAGGTAGCGCCACCTACCACTATTTCTTTAATCTCTGCTAAGCAACATAGTAAGGTCATTTCACAGAGAGGGAAGTTCATCTTCTTTGTGATCCGTGCTCACAGTAAGAAGAAGGTCACCACCACATCCTTGGCCTCTACACAGAGCCTCTCTTTGTAGTAGAAGCAAGTGGATGGGATCGTGGAAGGGTACAAAGACATCTTCTCTTCATCCATCGAGGTACCGACGCACTGCCAAGTCAAGCATCGAATTTATCTAACCTCGGGTGCACCTCTACCTAATGGATCAGTCTATCATCGCTCACTGATGGAAAATGAAAAAATCAAGCATCAGATCCAAGAGCTGCTTCAAAAGGGGCACATCATACCTATTTCCTCCCCTTTGTGGAAGCCCGATTGTACTGAGGTAGAAGAAAGGCGGGACATGGCAGCTCTGCATTGATTACAAAGCACTAAAAAATTCACAGTCAGGAACCGGTACCTAATTCCCAGAATTGATGACCTT
>JASDQU010095326.1:6642-20974 GCA_032191745.1 Picea mariana | reverse complement strand
AGTGACAATATGACAAGAAACAATTGTAACTAATTGATCCTAACTAACATCTGGTCATTAAATCCTCCTCAGATCATGAATTAACAATCAATAATCAAGTAAATTGCACCATAATTTGTGGGGGGTGGGTGGGGGATGGCGGGGAGGGGGGAGGGGAAAGGGGGAGAAGAGAGATCTTCGTATATAATTCCAAGGTGAAATAGTAGTTTTTGTTTTGTTTGTTAGTGAAATTTATTGCCTTAAATAATCTGCATATTAGTACACATGACTAAACTTGCCACATGTTTTGCCATACATATGGAAACCAAAACAGGTGGCCTTCGAGAGAAAACGTTCATTTTTTTGTTAATGTTTGAGAAAAACTGGAAAACAAAATTAGTCCTAAACATAGTTGTAACTATGGATGCTCTTAAATTTGATGCATAGCAATAGAAAATAAAACTAAGCCCTAGGCAAAACCGGTTTTCCATCACCACTTGGATGTTGTGGTCGTGCAGGAGCGAACACATATGGTTGGTAGCAGGTCGGACATCTACGCTTGATAATCTCTCCTGAAAGAGAATCAAACAGAGCATCTAGGTGATGGCTGAGTATATTCTCACGGTGAAGTTGATCGACCATGTCCCTTCTCATGTCGAAGATAAGGTGAAAATGTTATTCTAAGAAACAACAAGTGTTGGGTGTCTCTGGCACAGAGGCTGCAGCAAGTTGAGGCTCATTGAAAAGTTACGTTGTCATTGTAATTCTTTCCTCTTGCCAAGCTGGAGGGGTCTCTTCCTCAACTGGACATCATTCCACATCTAACACGGGGTCGACTCCATGAGGCAGTCGTCCAGAATTGTGAAGGGGATCCTAAAGGTTTGAGGCAGAGAACATGAGAGAATCAAGAGGTACTTGAGGAGGAACCAGAGGGATCTCTTCCTCAACATAAGTCATGGCACTGTCGTTGTCCATCCAGTTTTGATCGGACAAGGGGGAATTCTCCAAGGAAGGACCAACAAGGCTTGTGAAAGGGATGGGATGTGTAATTGTAGCTAAGGGGGACCAGGTCGTTGAGGTCTAGCCACAAAATTGTAATAGGTCAGCCCATGTTTCATTTTTTCTCTCTCATGCAGCATTGGAAAGACGAGGGAGAAAATGACAGCCAAAAGGGGAGGAGAATGTAGGAAGGGGAAAAAACCAAGAGGGGAGAGTAAAACTAACAACCAAACCAGAGAAAAATGGAAATAGTCATGCCTTACCTCTATAAAAGAAATCAAATTGACAGTGAAAATCTCCATAAAGACCGAATTGACAACTCTCATCCACCTCATACCTACTCTGTGAGACCTCAACATTCATTGTGGGTGAACCATTAAAACTTCCACATTACGTAGGCACACTACCATCATCCTCAATGGAATGTTGCTCATGTTGAAGAGACGGGGAGGAAGGATGGCGGTAGGGAGTGTTGACTACTCCCACTCATATGTGACAGATGTCACCCCATCCGAGGGAGGACAATCTCTAAGTGAAATCTCCCTGCATTGAAGCAACAACTATGGTGTGGGGTGATGATGAGCCTCAGTCGAGATATCCTCTTCTTGAGAAGAGACTCCATCATTAGCTAGTTTATTAGCTACCTTGTTTTCTTCTTGTCGCACATGAGAGGGGATAAGGATGAGAGAAGGACAAACAAGATTACACAAAGTACCAAGAGGACCAAGAAGGTGCCAACTCGGGGATAATTTCATAGGATCAATTCCATTTATAATTTTTGTGGCAAGAGAGATAATCACTCTGGAGTTCCCTTCAATAATTAAATGATTTAGAATTAGACTGGAGGCTAATTGGATCCCTCTTATGAGGCCCCATAGCTCTACAGAGTTGTTGGAGTCGTATCCCAGATGTCCAACTAAGATGTATTTGATTTGTCATGTATAACCCTGAAGGACTACTCCAAATCCCATAGGGTCGAGATAGCCCTTCGAAGCACCATCAAATTTCATTTTGAAGAAACCTGGAGGGGAAGTGCCAAGAGGAGGGGCTATGGGAAAGGGATTTGGGATGGGAGGTAGTATTGGGTGGATTTCCATGGAAGTTTGGCTTCCAATTTAAGAGGATGAGAGTTTTTCGGGGGTCACAAGAGAGGTCTTCCTGGGTCCAAAGTTGGGAATGGATGGTTTCTTGTATATTTCCAAAAACAATTGACCGGATGCGAGAAGGGGTAGAAGTTTGGGCGTGGAAGATACACATGTTTCATTCTTTCCAGATCTACCAACCAATGAAGCCTGGTAGTAGCTTCCAAATCCTATTTAAAATTGGGTTCTTGTAAGCCTCATTTCCCCAGTTCTTGATTGTGTTTATAATGTTGTCTATTGCTCTATTGGTTTTCCTCATAATCTGAGAGGCTTGATCCTAGATCTCCCCCCAAATGGAGCATTGATTGAATATGTGCTCCATTGACTCTTCCTGTTGTTGACATAGATGCCAAATCTAGGGTTCAATGAATCCTTGTTTTCTGAGGTTGTCCCCAGTAAGGATTCAATTTTTTACCATGAGCCAGAGGAAAGTAGATACTTTCAACCATAATTTTTATCTCCAGATAATGTTCTAGATGTGCTTTTTTTATTGGACTTGGAAATTCTCTTGAAGGATGTAGGCCTATTTGATTGAAAGTACCTAAGGGGGAATTCCCCTAGCATAAAATATTTGGTCCATACCTGATACAAATTTTCCTCTCGACATAAATTGTATGCCAAGGTTGTAAGTCACATTATGTAGGAGCATTGAGGTCGTGAGAAAGAGTTTTCCAGCTTCACCAAGGGGGATGATGTGAAACATTTAACCATAGGTCTGTAACCTTGAGGGGAACCAATTGTTGCATGTGGTTTTCAATGGGGCACAAGTTGTCCAAGAAGTGCAACAAAGGTAGTTGTTTCCATGAGTCTATCCAAAACAAAGAATCCTAACGATTTCGTATCTCCTAGAATGCACACGTCTGAATGAGAGGTTGATTTTGCCAGGCTACATTCCAAATATTAAAGCCTTGGATCTGATCATATTGAATCGAATAAGTTGTGCCTCAGTGGTATGAGGGGCATATTTTTTCTTCCAAAGCTTATCCCATAGCTCATTTGGATACTTGAGCAAACACCACCAAGTTTTAGCTCCCATTATGTTATTCAATTGTCGAGGATCCCTAAGGCCAAGTCCTCTAATGGACATTGTCTTGCAGACTTTCTCCCAGCTAACAAGAGCCCATTTTTTGCCTGAATCATGACCATGTCAGAGGAAGTTCCTCTACATATTTCGTATGGTTTTAATTGCAGTTTGCAGAGCTTCCAAGGTTGAGAAGAGGTAGGAAGGGATAACTTGTAGGATTGATTTGATGAGAACTAGTCTGGCAGCAAGATTTAGGGATCTGAAAGTCCAGGTGTTCAAGCGATTGGAAAGGTAAAGGAGAAGAGCATCCCAATAAATGTTATGTGCACCCGAATCAGATAAAGGAATTCCCATGTAGTTGGACGAAAGGGAGATCGTGGGTATGCCCATAAGTCAAGAGATGTGACGTTGGACTGTAGGGGGAATGTTGAAAAACAAAAGCTGGGATTTATTGAAATTAAAGGTTGTGCTAGAGGCTTCACTAAAGTACGAGAGGATAGAATTGATCTTAGTGGCTTCCTGTGCGATAGGAGTTTTCATCGACATGGTATCATCCACAAATTGGCTATGGGAAGTAGCAGGTTGCGGGCCATGTAAAGGGAGAACTTGAAGAGAACCGCTTGCTATAGAAGCTGGGATATAGCGTCCCAAGCCTTCTACCATGATGACAAAAATAAAGGGGGATAGAGGGTCCCCTTAACAAATGCCTTGGGAAGGAGAAAAAGGTTGGGAGGGTAATCCATTAACCAAGATAAAGAAGAAAGCAGAGGAAGCGAGTTTCATTATCTAAAGGATCCAATCCCTGCTAAAACCAAAATCTGAAAGAAGAGAGTGCATGTATTTCCAACTGAGGCGATCAAAATCCTTGGATAGATCGATCTTAATGAGCATACCTAGGGTACAGGTAGACTTGAGTGAGAGGATTACTTTATGGACCAAGATAACACTGTCCATGATTTGATGCCCTTCAACATAACATGATTGCACCTTGGAGATAATGAAAGGGAGGATGGGTTTGAGTCGAAGAGAAATGACTTTGGTGATGATCTTGTAGATTACATTGCAAAGTGCAATGGGACGAAATTTCTTCAGGTTAGTGACTCGTTCTTCCTTTGGAACTAGAGTGAGAAAATTAGCGTTGAGGGTCGAGAGCACTTACCCCGAAGTCTTAGATTCCTCCACTAGTTTCCATACCTCATCTCTTATCATCGCCCAACAAAAGTGGAATAAGTATGTTGTGAATTCATCTAGCCCTTGTGCCTTTCATAGGGGTTTTTCCTTGACAACCTGATCCACCTCTTCCAGTGTAATTGGCCTCATTAGGGATTGCTTTTGCTCAGGCATAATAAGGGTTGGAATGTGTTGGGTTACTCTATTGATGGTTGGGGTTTGATCAATGGGGGGTTCTGANCGAGAGCACTTACCCTGAAGTCCTAGATTCCTCCACTAGTTTCCATACCTCTTCTCTTATCATAGGGGATTTTCCTTGACAACCTAATCCACCTCTTCCAGCATAATTGGCCTCATTAGGGATTGCTTTTTCCCAGGCGTAATAAGGGTTGGAATGTGTTGAGCTACTCTATTGATGGTTGGGGTTCGATCAATGGGGGGTTTTGATAAAATATATTTATAATAGTTTCAAGCTTCGTGATACGTGAAATAGTAGTTACAATGACATACTTAATATATTTTTGACACCTTCATCATCAGAATTCAGATTCCTCTGGCCTGATCCACTTATTAACTTCTACGCCACTTTAAAACTCCTCACCATACACAAATAGAAAAATCAACAAGGATTGAGGTCCCAATCGTCAGCAAGATAGTGACTCTAAAAAATAGGGGCTTTTATAGAAGAGATTAGTTATAAAATTCCAAGGGAAAATCTCTAAGGGAAAAACACCAACATAAGGGTGCTAGAAAGGTAAGTGCAGTGTCCCTTCTCCAACATTTGAACTCAATTTATATAATTAAGAGTTGGTTAAGTTCATTGGTAATTGGAATTAGGGTTTCATATGTGGAAAAATCTCGCAAACGCCATTCATGAACGCACAATTAATGTGCATTTATTATGTTTTTTCCCTTTTTAGGATGGACCCATGTCTTTCTTTAAGGAAAAGCGTGGAAACTATGTGTTGCTTGAAATAAAGGCATGTGTATGAGGAAAAAATGCAAATTATCATATATTTAATGTGGAGAAAAGGTAAACCCTAGAAAGTGTTATGGCCAAAAGGACATTAGAGGTTAGTAATGACTAAATAATATTATAATAGTGAAATATATTAATGATCTTGTTGATGTCTCTTTCAAAAAATTGAAGAATTGAGAACCAAGCATTCTCAATAAGAGCCTTTCCATTTTCAGCCAAAACAAGGGACTAACATATGAAGTGGATATAAAAATATAAGCCATATCTAAGAGAGTCTCATTTCCAAACAAGATAAGGATAATGCTTTGTACCACAGAGGTGCATTTAATCTTATGATTCCAACATTGTATACTTTATTGTGTAATTTCTCTATACAAGAACACTTCAAAACCTACCTTACATTACAAAGCTAAACATTATTAAGAGAAAAACTTGTGTTGACTAAATCATCATTACTAAAGCTACTTGAAGAAATAACCACTAATAAACACCATAGTTTTGGGGAAGTAGTTCGTAGAATTAAAGTTTATGAAATTGTGGCCTTGTGGAACAATTAGTGATTCTACATCTACAATAAATCAGAATTAATTGAATTATTTGGAGAAGACCAACAGTTATTCTAAGAATAATCATGGGTAAATAAAAGTTGTAGTTTGTCTTCACATTTCCCTCTTTCTTTCAATTTTCCCCTTTCATAACTTGCTTATGCATAATCTTATCACTTGGATGTCATTTTTCAAGTTTTTTTGTTGTTGCAAAGTGTGTGATGGGATTGACAAGAGAAATCCAATTTGGAAAAACAAGTATATGATGGGATTGATGTGTGTAGATCTATATGATTTCAATGTTTGAGGTAAGCCCCTAATTTGTGAATCCTCTCACAAGTGCTAACTTGAATCCTAAAGAAGAAATCCATTAAAATTTATACTTTTTATATTGAATTTTAGGGTTCTATCATATTGAAATTAAACATTTTATTTTGATATAAATAAAAATGAGACATTAGAATGAAATTAAAATTAATCTTACCCAGATGGGGTGCCACCTGGCGAAAACCGAAAGACATCTAGAACAGAGAAGCCAAGGGAGTTATTAACCCCGATCGCCACCCCCTGCTCATTTACTCCTCCATAGTTCACACCATGAGGGGAGTTATGTTAGTGCGCCTGGCTAGGATATTAGGAGAGCAAACCAGCCAGGAAGAGTGTACCAGGAGGATGCAAAGGTATTTTATTCCTTCAATGGAGATTGCAGTGGTCCTTTTAAGATTTCATGGAGTTAAGAGCGGTATCCAGGCTCATTTCGCTCCATTATCTCCTTGGTGCACTCTCTCTACAACGCTCCTATACCCTCACAATTCCTCTCGCACCATTGTTCTCTGTGATCTCTACCTGCGCACCAGTGGCATCCTCTCTGCCTCCCTCTAATCCATTCCCCACTCTGGCTCCTCTATCTCCCTTCATTGCACCCTGCATCTTCCCCTAGCCTTCACTCACTCCTTCCACCACCTCCCTACCCCCCCCACCATGCCACGGGAGCGCGGAAAGCCCAAGAGGGGTGCTTGTAAAAACAACACCCTCTCTCCGGCTAACAGGCTCACCTCCTCACAAAGAGTGCTCATTTCCCACTTTTCCGGTCCTCTACACTCCTCCCAGAGCACTTAGTCGGCCAGCAGGGTCAAATTGGAGACAACCTCCTCCACGACACATTTTCCCCCGTCTCCACCTGTACCTATGATTTATAGTTCGAGCAAAGCTAAAGAGGAGGCGCCACCCTTGGGTGAGTGTCTTCCTTTGGCTACCAACCTCTTTCCCCCCCACAATAGTCAATCCTAGTGACCATTACTATGGCGACGGAAGCTGCCAGGTGGAGGAGGATATTCCTCCAAGTTGGCAGCTGGAGAACAAGGTATGTAAAGACAAGGACATCACCACAAGGTACAACGATGAGACTGAAAAGGAGGAATAAGCTCTGCCTCATCGTTTCACCAACCGTCTCATAGAGGAGCACCTTCAGCTCCTCTTCGAGATCAGGCAAAAGCAAGATGACCAGGTGCATTCACAAAGTGTCCTCAATCAAAGGATGGAAATTTTGTTTGAGGCCCTCACGGATGCTCCTAAGAAATCTAGATTCCCGACTTGCAGACAGTGGTTCACCCCATCCTTTACTATTCATGGACAACCAGACCCAGCTATGGATTGAAGCCCGCAGGTTTCAATTTTTTGTTTATTTCAGTTACAAAGTCGGTGGTCTATTTTACCACGACAACAAGCTAGATGCTTTAGCAGGTTTTCTTATTATGTCTGTTTAATTTTATTCATGGTGGCTTTGTACATAGCCAGCCTTAGTGGTGGAAGGTGGAACTTGGTTCCAACAATTTCTTGTAATTTTTTGTGCAAATATTACAGTTCCAGCAAGGCTAGAGCTCAACAGATTATGTTAGTAGTTGAATAGTATGTAGCCACCTATTCTAGTTTCCCTCCTGTGGTGGAACAGGTGGCTACCATGTGTCATTGTATAGAAGACAAATGTTATTAATATAAGGTTTCATACTTTTATTTACAAAAAAAAAGAAATTAAAATTAATCTTATAAGAAGCATTAATATAATGAAAGTATTGAATTCAAATGCTAAACTAATCACTAAATAACCATGAAACATAGTGCAAAGAGAAGCAAGATGATCTGAAATGAATCATTATATAATTTTTCATCTATCTTAGTATTTTTTGTAGGGCCCAGTTTGGTGATTTGGGGTCTAGAAATGTCCAGAGTCATTTTGAGGTATTAAACAATAATTTTTGGCATCAAAATTTTATAATCTTATCTTCTACCCCTTGATGTTATTCTATACACTGCAAGCTTTCTAATGGTGCAAAAATCACCTCAATCAAAGTTTGTATGTGAAAGTTATGCTTCTCGCAAGGTAACCTACCCTATTAACCACCATGGTACCAAGTGGATGCTATGTCAACCCACATTACTCACACATGTGGGTCTAGTCAAGTGTAGACTTTCAAGAATATTCAGAGGGTCCAAAACTCTAACACTAATTGAGGGTTGAGGCATGCAAAAACCCTAACCATAACCCTATATGGCTATTAGACTATGTTAAATATTGGGCCACTAGGAAAGGAAGGTATTCCATTCTTTTGGTATTTTTATTGTTCCATAGTTGAGTAGAGAATCTAGGAGTTGGGATATTGAAGCATAATAAAGGTAGAATATTTTATAGCAACCATTCAAGTCATAATGTCTATGGAAACTCCATAGTGATTGTCCCTTTCTTTGTACTCACATTTGATAACTAAGAAAAATATAGCAAAGCATAGGCCTCACCTTCTTACTGGGTTTTCTCCCATATTGGATTTCCCATGTCACATCTTGTGTTCATTTGTGTGGATGACATGTTCATTTTCTTGTTTCTTTCATTTCAGTTTCAATTATTTCCACAATTTTGAGCACTATGATATTAATAATAAATTTGAGATCTAAGATAATAAACCACATAATATAATATTTCAGAATATTGTAAGATCTGTGATAAACTATTCTAGTGGAATATCCATGATAGTTTAAAAATCACAAGAAATGAAATTTTTTGGAATGTTTACTCAAAGATATATTCTTAGATAAAATAATGTTACGAACCTCCAAACTCAAATCCATCAATTCAATCCACTACGAAAATCAACCCCAAGTGGTAAGCTTTGTTCTCTTCTGATTTACCTAAAGCATGAAGAGATATCTACAAAGAAAAGACTCGCAACAAAGAAAATGATGAATATATGTAAAAAAATGTACAATAACATTCCAAGAAAAAGGGATTATCTTCACAACGAGGCTCCTCTTTATCATGCCTATGACAAAAGCATTCATATCAATCTTTCCAATTTCTAAACTTACATGATGTCTATAACATGGTTAAATTTAAAGCATTCATATCAATCTTTCCAATTTCTAAACTTACATGATGTCTATAACATGGTTAACTTTAGTCTATAACTGCACAAGCTTGACAAAGTTTCATCCTTCTTATCTTCATTCTAGTTCATCGCTTGACAAAAGACTTAAATGTTATACATATGGATCTTTCTAGAATGCACAAACATGATAGTGTAACACATATGGGTGCACGAGGAACATATTTGATTAGTAATATTAGCATTTTAGAGCACAAGTCCACCATGAGTTTGTAGAATAATGGCATTTTGTCATGGTGTTAATCATACAAAGTCCACCAAGAGTTTGTAGAATAATGGCATTACATCATGGTGTTGATCATACAAAGGCATATTTGGGATGACTAGGGCATCGAGGAAGTCATTAAAAAAAAAAAAACTCATAAATTATAAAGTTTGGATTCACTTTTGGTTTATTTGTTTGGTTAATTTGTTTGAAAGATAATTATGGTTAAACATATTTAGGTTTCTAGGTTTCTAAATAATCAATTGAAGAGAATTTTAGGTTTTTAGATTTCTAAATAATCAATTGAAGAGAATTTTAAGACTTTGATATTGGTTATTGAAGATTTGTACAAGGTTTATGTGTAATTCATTAGCTTTGAAGATTTAAAGATGCAAGCCAATTAATTCAAATGAATCAACCTAGTATGTGAAGTAAGGAATCTTATGGGACATAAGATGAGTGTTGTTAGGTATTATTTTTCATTTATTTGTATGAAGCAAATTCATATAGATAGTGTGTATGTTGGATGCAATATAGTTGTCATCAAATGTACTTTGTGGATAAATTTAGGTGCATGTATCACACATCACTCAATAAGGTCTGAAATTTTATCAATTTTGCATTTTGGGTACTTGAGATCCATAATATTAACAATAAAAGTAGAACTTCACTCTAGATTGTTGAAATAGCCCAATAAAATTGTTGATAAAAACTAGGATGCTTTCTTTATTACTTTTTATGCATGATGAGTCCAATATGCTAAAGCAATTGCTTGGGGAGTAAGTTCTCTCTCACCTTAGCAATGCGTGAAACATGCAATTTCCTCTATTAAGATATGGAGACCACCGAAATCCTTCTATATCTAAAATTAAATTCTAGGGAAAGTTGGGCTATTATGATATGGATAACACCAAGCTCTTTTATATCTTAAATTAATTTACTAACTACCCGATTCCTGAAGGGCCTTAACGTCGACGAGACCTCTCTACAGCTAGACATGATTGTTTACAGTGGTGGGGCCTCCAGCGGTTTCTAGGTGCTACTCTAATGGAATGTAAAGTCAATGCACTCATTAGTGCAGCTGACAAGTAGCACTGAAAGAGGTGAGGGTTATTCTCCTCGATTGATGTGATTAGTGGGATTAAATACACAAACTGTCACCCTGAGAGAGTTTTGATGTTGATTTTAATGTGGAAGTCTTACCTCCTACTCTACCTATCGAGCCTCATCCATTTCACCAACATGTGAAAATTTTGGAGCCTAGTATTTCGCAAGCCTGTGCAGAGTTACCAGGAGGGATTTTTGGGGTTATCCGGCCTGCAAAGAAGTTTCATGGGATAGGAGGGTCGATGAACGGGTTTACAGGGGTAGCACGGACTATTAATGGCAAAGTGATTGCGAGAGATGGTCGACTAGACCAAAGAAGTCATGTTAAGCACACAATGAAGGTGTGGAAACCTAAAAGGATGAAGCAGAAGTTGGTTTTGGGAATGGACATTGGTCTAGAAGAATCCTGAAACTTGGCACTCTGTGCCTTAGTTGGGAGACTGGCTTATCGATCTCGGTGTGTTTTACCACTTGAGGAGTGGGTGCTTAGGAACTGGGAACTTTTTCTAGGATATTCCCCAGAGGTGCTTTCGCTGTCGAGAGGTTGGATGGGTTTCATGTTCAAGTGTCTGGAGGATTCTGAATTGGTCCTAAATAAGTATTGGAGTTATGAAGCAAGGAGCATGATGTTGAAAAGGTGGTGCTTAAGTTTTAATCTAGTGATGGAATATTTTAGTTTTTGGCATATCTGGGTGCTCCTCCCGAGTCTCCCATTACAGTTGTAGAATTTAAAAGAAATGGAAGTGGTTGGGAACTCCATTGGTCATTTTTTGAAATTAGATGAGACAGCTTTGTGATCTACAGAAAAAAGAATGGCTAAAGTGCTCATAGAAGTGGACGTTCATGTGGGGCTTATGGAAGTTTTAGAGATTGAGTGGCGGGGTCTTTTGTTTGTACAACGATTGGACTATTTGGGTCTACCATTTCATTGTAATATTTGCAGGAGGACTGGTCACTTGAGGAAGGAGTGTCCAAACATATTTGTCTCTTTGGTTGACAATGATTCAATGGATGAAATGCTCAATGATAATGTCACTCTACTGGAGGATGCACAAGACCCACTGGATTATCCGAGGCTAAGCTCTGAGGAAATTTTTGTTGTGTCGGACACAACTTTTGTTGGTAAGTTGAAACACTATTGTCCTAAGTGATACTTTTCTTTATCTTCTTGGAAGCATGAACATTTAAATTTTATCCTCTTCCCTGAACAATCTCTAAGGTTGGTTCTAGAAAATGATAAGACTAAAATCTCAGAACCCGAGAATACTCCTTTGGGTGGAGACAAAACTCTGATCTCTAGTGAGGTTTCACCTACCTGTGGGGTCACTGCTAATACAAATATTCTGAATGTAAACATGGATGATTCTTTTATTGCACTGGGTTATAGTGAATCAACACTCAGTGACTCTGCTTTGGATATATTGATTACAGATTTAGTTCCTTCACTTAATCGAGATTCTAGCCCTATTTCGTTACCAACCTTTTTAGGGAAACTTTCCTGTGGATAGTTTGTCAGTTAAAGGGGATTCTAAGGGTACCCAAGGGAATGGGTCTCTTACTTATTCCAACCCTGTGTGGTCAAGGGATCTAGGGTTTGAAATCTTGCCAATCAAAACAAGAAGTGCCCGCAAGAAGGCGGGGGCTAGTAGTTCTACTTCAGATACTTTACCTTTTACAATCACTGAACAAGGGGCGCTTAGAGGCATGAAAACCTTGGCAAGGGATAAATAATGATCCTCCCTTCCCTTAACATCAGAGGGGTAGGAGGACCCCTGAAACTGACCTCCCTTCATAGACTCTTATCAAAAACTACTCCAAACATTGTTTTCCTACAAGAAACTATGGTGGTTGCGGATAAGGCAAGAATTTCTATGAATAAACTCAGACCCGACTAGATGATGTGTGTTGTTAGTGCTGTGGGGACTTCTGGTGGACTTATATCTTCTTGGGATCCAATTTTTTTTGTTCTAGATACGTATCTAAGCAGTGGTGGTATTTGTTTGTCAGGAACCTCCCTAATGGACAACAGAAAGATAACACTACTGAATGTTTATGGGCCCTGTCAGGATCGTAAAGCTTTCTGGGAATCTATGGATGGTATAGGATTTTTAGAACATAAGGATCTGATTATTGTTGGAGATATGAATTTCACAACATCTTTTGCAGAGGTTTGGGGGAAAATAGCTCTGGTAGACTCATTGGCGGGTTTTTTTAAATCGCTCTTTTTAAAAAATATTTTCGTGGATGTTGTCCCTACAGAGGTAGTTCCTACGTGGAAGAATGGTAGGTTTGTTGTTGATAGTATAGAAAAACACCTTGATCTCTACATGGCAGAGGATTTCATTGCCTCTACTCTAAGGTATAGGACATGGGTGGAATATCCATACATGTTTGATCATGCTCTGGTTTTCCTTCAATTTGGTGTTGGTATTCCGGCGGTTGCATATCCTTTTAAGTTAAACCCGATATGGATTGGTGATGATTCCTTTGTTGGGATGGTTCAAGATGTTTGGAATGATCTGTGTTTTCTTCATTTTACAGGAGCTCAAAGGAGACTAGTAGGGAAACTCTCTCTTTTAAAAGCTCGAGTTAAATTGTGGGCTAAGGAGAAGTGCCTTCGGGATCAGTTAGACTTGGTTAAGATTGAAGAGGCACTTACAATCTGTTATAACCAAAATACACAGGGTATAATTTCTTATATCATTGATCAATCTTTGTACACACTTGAGGCAGAGAGGAAGAAAATATTTTTGGCGGAGGAAGAAAGGTGGCATCAAAAGAGTAGAGCGATATGAATTAAAAATGGTGATAAGAATACCAAGTTTTTCCATACATTTTGGAGATAAAGGATGATACAGGGGGCATCCATATGGGTTAGCAGGCCATCAACGAAGAAGTAATTAAATACTTCAAGTCTTTCTTTAGAGATATAAGCTAGAACAATATTGAAGATCAGATCAACTCTTTCAAGTTGTTCCCAAACTTTGTTAGTGAGGAAGAAGTACTTTCTCTAGAAAAGGTCATTTTGAAGGATGAAATCTTTGAGATTCTAAGAGGATTTGCTAAGGACAAAAGTCCCAGTCCGAATGGATGGACTATTGAATTTTTCTTAAACTTTTTCAAGTTGGTTGGACAGGACTTGTTAGATATGGTTGAAGAAACAAAACGGAGGGGAGCTTATTCGTTCGATTAATTCGAATTTTCTAGCATAGATTCCCAAAGTTAATAGCCCCTCTTCCTTCAATGATTTTCATCCTATTTCACTCTGTAACTTATGTTACAAGATCATTGCTAAAGTTATTGCAAAGAGAATCAAGCCAATTTTGTCTAGATCACTTTCAGAAGAGCAGTTGGGTTTTCTTAAAGGAAGACATATACTATATGCAATCGGTACTACACAGGAATGTTTACACAGCATTAAAAATAAAAAACTACAAGCCATAATCCTGAAGCTTGATTTAGAAAAGGCCCATGATTGTACCAATTGGGATTTCGTAAGGTTAATTCTGCTACAATGTGGCTTCGGGCTGCCAACAACCAATTTGATTATGGATTGCATAACATCTACAACATATTCAATATTGATAAATGGAGAGGCTTCCAACTTCTTCAAGAGTAGAAGAGGACTTAGACAGGGTTTCCCGTTGTCACCCCTTCTTTTCATCCTAGTTATGGAAGGTCTTAGTCTTTTTTTAAAGAAAGCGCAAGCTGATGGTACTCTATGTTCGAAAACATAGGTATTCCA
>JASDQU010095324.1:10305-21161 GCA_032191745.1 Picea mariana | reverse complement strand
TTCGTATATCTACCTTTTTCATCCCTTTGTCTAGGCATAAAGAAACATAACTCAATTGAAAACTACAATATGTTTTTTTTTTTTAGAAAAACTATATGAAATGACTTGAATTTGTGAATACTCACCTAATGTGAATGCACGGGTTCTTACCTCTCATATTACCTCCTTCACTCCTTCAAGTCCTAAAAAAAATACCTCTAAAATAGTTCTTTGTAAACGTGCTTATCTGACAATGCCACCAAAAAAGTTGGTCCAATCTACTATTGTAAATTAGAACATATATTTTATATATCAATTCGGAAATTTGTAGAACTTTAAAGCACACTAATATATATGGATTTGTAGATCTGAACTATTTTTCAAAAGGAAATACACTTGCATAAGAATAATTTGTATAAAAAGAAGAATAAACATACTCAACAAGACTTGTTTGTTGTAAATGAGAAAACACTAAACTCTCTTACGAGAGGTCCTTTCATAGTGTTTTAAAACATCTATCACTAATCGAGTTCATTAAGTATTAAAATGTACTTTCATAATCATACTTGCATTGATAATTTGAAAGTAAGGAAAGCCTATAATAACTTAATAAGTCTTAATTGTTGCAGGGAAGAGATCACTAAACTCCTTTACAAGAGACTCTTTCGTAATGTTCCATAATATTTGTCAACAATTCACATTTCTAAGTATTCTTATTGAACACAATAAAGTAAATGACTGAAATGAGCTACAATGATGCTTTAAAAAGGTAACAACAACTATTATATTATTGCCATAACATTATGAACTAATAGTTGTATGAATTGATCATTATTTCCAGAAAATGAAAGATATATATGAGAAATAAATGTACAGGAAGAAATATACCAACATTCAAAGAAATGCACAGTGAAGAAAAAGGTGTACAAGCTTGACAATGGAGGCCCTCCAATGCTTTACTTATGCACTTTAAAGTAAGATAAGCTAAAAGAACTCTTCTAACAACACGAGCTAATAAATGAACTCATTCAAAAAAATTGCACATGTCTGATCCAAAAGCTCCAAGTCTGAAATTTTATAAATGGAAAATGGAGATATGTCTTTCCATCCATGTCTTGGGGTACTTATACAAAAAGTATGTAACCAAAAATACTATAATTACTCCTAAGATCCATTATTTACTCTAGGAGGGTCGAATCCATCCTCATGATCCACAAAATTAGAGGAAATCCCAAGAAATCCCAAATATGCCATGATTTTTGCCAAAAACAAGGGATTTTCTTGCATAAGTGGATGAGTTTGACCAGTGTTGACTTCACACATGTGGAGCCTCTTTTTGGAAGTGAATAGGTATTTTTCCATCCATGGACATCGAGGATCATGCYASATGTATCAGAATTCACCAAGATATCATGCAAGTATATAAACCACAGAGCTATTACCCGAAGTTACAACTTCCTATACTTTATGTTAAAAATGTATCTTTAATGACTTTTTTTGTTTGTTTAAATTTCAGAAAATAAAATAAATGACAAAAGAAACTTATTTTGCAAATTTAGATGTAAAAATGGTGATGGAATGAAGAATGGGAATGGTTTAAATATGGAAAAATAAGGAAAAGTAAGGATAAAAAGTTCATCTCCTTGGCCTTCAACTGAGTAGAATCATGGCAAGGAAAGACAAGGTATGGCATGACATGGCAATACAAGACAATGCATGGAAAGGAAAGGAAAGACATGGAATTTCAAGGCAAGGCATGGCATGCTAATGTAAGGTAGGGCATGGCATGTCAAGGCAAAGAATGGAAAGGTAAGGCAAGGCATGGCATGTCAAGGAAAGTCATGACATGCCAAGGAAAGGGAAGGCATGTCAAGGTAAGTCAAGGCATGGCAAGGCAGGGAAAGACATGGCATGTCAAGGCAAGGAAAGGCATGAAAAATCATGGCATGGAAAGGAAAGCCATGGAAACGCAAGGCATGACAAGACAAGGCATGTCATGGCATGATAAGGCATGGCATGGAATGGAAAGGAATGAAATGTCATGTCATGTCATGGCAAGGAAAGGCAAAGTAATACAAGGGAAGGTAAGACAATGCAAGGCAAGGCATGGAAAGGCATGTCAAGGAAAGACAAAGAAAGGCATGTCATGGCATGACAAGGCAAGGAAAGGAATGACATGGCATGGGAAGGAAAGGAAATACAAGGCAAGGCATGTCAAGGCATATCAAGGCAAGGCATGGCAAGGCATGTCAATGTAAAGCAAGGCATGTCAAGGGAAGGAAATGCAAGGGAAGGAATGGAAAGGAATGGAAAAGCATGGTAAGGCAAGAAAAGACATGGCATGGCATGACAAGGCAAGACAAGGCATGTAAAGGAAAGGTAAGGCATCGAAAGGAAAGGAAATGCAAGGCAAGGCATGGAAAGGCATGATAATGCATGACAAAGCATGACAAATCATGACAAGGCAATAAAAGGCATAGCATGTCATGGAAAGGAAATACAAGGCATGGAAAGGCATGACAACGATCTTTTTTTAGACTTTGAGACGCTACTGACAGATAAGCCAACCAAGCTCTATTTTAAACATTTCTTTGCATGCAAAACAAAAAAAACTGATTCAGGAGTATTTTGTGTTCCTAAGGACTTCAGGGATCAAAGATGTCCCATATCTATAGATCCGAGCAAGAAAAACCAAGAAAAACTCATTAAAAAACAAAATTTGGGGGGGTGATGCTGGTTAGACATTGACAACCATAGTCATGACACTCTTTTAGCCAATGTAACTAGCAGCATGCCACTTGTTGCATGAGTCTAAACAATGCCATTCTTCAAAAGTGGCCAAAACTCATGGGAAAAGTAATGGTTAGGGCATACTTATGTGTGGAAGTGCTCCTAGAACTAATGAAAACTTATTCATTTCTGAAATATAAGAGAAGAAGACATATAGACTAGTTAACTCTCAATTTATATTCAAGGAAAACATAATCATATATAGCACAAACTGGAGAGGGTTTGTACTTAAGATTATGTAATAGAAATTACAATTGATAGTTAAATTATATAACAATTTTTTTTATGATCTTTAGTAATGTTTATTAGAATTGTTGAATGTTTTACATCATTGGAATGACATTTTAGCTGTAACTTATTTGAAAATTTATTATTGTATGAGCACTTTGATATGATGTAATATGATTATCATTTCATTTCAAATGTTGTGATATTAGATATATAAAAGAGAAATTAATTATTGCATGAAATAAATGACAAATTTTCATTCTAAATGTTTTTTTTTTGTAGAACAAGGAACTTCTAGAAGATCCAGATCATCCTCATCAAATATACCCAGATGCTGTTGGGTCTAATGCTTATATCACAGATGATGCTCATGATGACACATATACATATGAAAACGAGTCTGATGCCAATGCATATGAAAATGATGATGATCATGATGATCATGATCACGATGGTGATGATGATAATGAGGCAATTTTTGGGAATACCGAGAGGGGGAGTGAATCAGTTTTACCTTTTTAAACAATTAGTTATTACTTTGTTTTTCTATTTATCATCACAGTAGACAAAAAATGGACTTGTATTTAAGAATCAATTATATAAGTATACTTAACAAGAATTCCAAAGTTTATAAATAATAATATGTGATTGTGAAGGACACCAATCCTCTTTAGAGCACCAACTCTCAGAGACACAAATCCCCTTCTTCAGGGAACCAACCCTAGGAAGCACCAACTCTCTCGTTTTAGGGTGTTATCACTCTGTAAATTTGTTTTGGTTGATAAAAAAACGACATATGTAATTGTTTCAACCATCTTTAGAGATGGGCACTAGCCTGCTCAATTCAGAGAGGGCTCTCTCATGTCACTTAATATTTCTTTGGAAATCATTGGCTAGATTTGGTTTGTTTTGGGGGGTATTATAATGTTGCTGAAGAAGTGGGGGGTAACATTTGGGCTATGGAGTCAGAAATAAATAATGCAGTGGCAGGTCATTAGAACTTATCTAGAGGATAAAGGCTAAGTTAGGCAATGAGTCTAAGTTTTCAAATTGAAATTTGCATGGCAAAAGAAGAAAAAGGAAAACAAATAACTGCTTCATAGCATATTGAAATGAATTCTGAAATAGTTGAGAAGAGAATCACATGAATTTAAATTGCTAAGTCTAGAGCATCATCGGACGAATTCCAGACTTTTAACTCTCCAATTTAAAAGAGCAACTTGCAAATGGGATCTCGAAGTCACAAGAAACACACACTATGAAAGAAGACAGAACTCATATCACAGCCAATTAGAACCTTTTCATAAATAGTTCAAAAATTGCTTCTGCATCATATATTCAGTTTATTTCCATTATCTTACAAAGTCTACCTGCAACAAGGGTAGGCCCCGTCTCCCCTCATCTCATGTCTTCTATATCCTCAGGATGATACATATATAGAGGCGTTACTTGTGGAATTCAAAATGATCAAACTTCCCCAAAATTCTAAAAATAGAGGTTAGTTACAAAAAGGAGTAATATATAACGACATTTCTCCTACTTTAAAGGGATTATTATGAACAGGTCAGACATATCTGAGGATTTTTCCTTTGAATGCCATATGTCCAAAATTTGCTGGAACATACTCAATTCTACCTGAGAATTCATTCCAGGTTGGAGATTTCCTCCTTTAGAGTGCTCAACTAGGCTAGTTGATTCTCCCCAACGCTCTCAACTACCTCACCTCTGATTTTTGTCTTTTGTTGTTTGCTCTATTTCTTCTTCATTGCTCGCTTGTAGAGTTTGTCCATGTGTCCATTGATGATTAGGTCCCTCATAATAGGATTTAATCTGACTCCTGATTCTGGTTCTGTCGCAGGGTCAGTATGGAATTTGGTTACTAATATCTGTGCAATCGACCTTTCTTTCTTACTCATTGATAAACATGTCATGTTAGTCGAAAACCCTGTTCCACTGCATATTGCTTGATTGGCTTCATCCATTTCTTCCAATTTTATAGAGACCATGAATTTTATTTTCCTTAACTCTTATGGAAATCAAAAGTCGATCCAGTTGGGGATTACTTCCCTTATGAATGAGACGATGATTTCCTGAAGAAAAATAACGCCAACCATACTTGAAGATCGATAGTTATCAAGTTTCAATCATTAATCACTGACAAGATTACTTGCAGGCAGATGGTTTATCATGCTTGACCAATCCATTTCAAATGATTATCCTTTGAGTTTGTTATCTGGTGGCGTTCCCTTGATATCGCACGGTCGTGAAGTACCCGAACAAGTGGCGTGCGGTGATTTGACCAGTCGTCAGCCTCCCTACATGAATCGTTGATTTGACATATTAGAACACATGACATCGGGGATTTTGGGAAGACAGTTTTAGGCAGATTTCATTTCTCCATGATGTACCTCTGAGGGAACCATGCATCCATGAATGACACCATGGTGGTTTTCCTTGACCCACCCTTGATTAGTTAAGTCCCGTGTTGTTTCGCCACCCGATATGGGTCTCAACCGTTGATCCGGGCCGCCCCAAAATCTATAGTCCATTGGGTCCTCTCCTTTGCACTCCCGCTATATTTGTCCACATGCCACCATATATGTCCCGGGCTTCCAAATCGCACCATGTCTTCACATCGCTTTAGTCTTCTGCTAAATTTAAAACTCAGATTTCAAGCATAATCGTTATGGTGATAACATAGACTTCAACTGGGGATGCTATCCTCCCTATGAGGGAGAAAATAATTGTAGAACCAATGCCTTATTCGTTGGGATGCTTTCAAAATGTGTGTGCATCCTTTTACATCTTGGAGACAGAACGTAAAATCTTAAAACCGGATTTTGCAAACTGCTCTCAGCTGAATGCTGAAAAAAAATACTGCTAGGATCTAACTGTACATAATACTAAAAATTTAAAACAATGATTGACCAACAAGATTATTCACACACTCCTACCTATCCTAACTGCTGAAAAAGGACTATCAATCAGGTGAAATCATAATCCCAATGTAGCCATGAAAACATTTTATCCACCGTTCATTTTCTTTGCACTTTCTTGTTCCAAATCCTTCTTGCTGACAATTCATTCAAAATTTTATTCATAAGTCCAATTCTTAAAAATTTTAAAAATATTGGACTGTTCACTTCATCCAATAGGATCACAAATGGATCTTCTAAAATATGCACAAAACAATCATCATGTTTCACTCCTTCCACTGCATTTTTGTTTTCAGGTGATTGAACTTGTTGACTTTTATTGAAAAACTGACAGATTTGTTGAGAAGTCTGGTAGTAATAATTTCTTGAGTCATAAGGAAACAATGAATGGAGAACATCATCCGGTGTAAAAAGAATCATATCTGATATAGACATTAATTTGTTTCTATCCACTATTATTGGTAGATTTTGATTGTAAACCTTTTCCATATAATGTGTCTTGGGATCATGAATCATATGAAAGAATATTTCCTTTTCAGTAGTCAAGACAGAAGAGCAAGCTTCCTCCACAAGTGTTTTTTCGCTGCTTGGAGTCTCCATAGATGAAGTTTCAAAATCTTCATCCATATCTAGGCTACTTAGAAATAGGATCACTATGTCATTTTCAAAGAAAAACAACCTTGAAATACTTTGTCTTGCTGGGAATATTGTTGAACATATGCATTAGTTTCATGAGAAGGAAAATGACCTTTAACAACAATTGCTCGATCAAATTCTTCTTTAATCTGATGGTTAAGCACATGTTGCAACTCCGAATTGAAATACCTTTCCAAGTAATGATCATTTAATGTATGTGAGTGTAGTTGGTGTTCCTCAATGATAACAATCTTTTCATGTAAAACAATACTACTGTGAATGCAGTCAGAACTCCCTGTTTTCTCTGAAATCTCATGATATGATTTTAACCATTCAAAGGAAGAAAAACATAAGGGAAGAGAGTTTTTATTTGTAAGTCCACTGCTTTCTTCACTTTCAATGTCATTCTTGGATGATTTCTGATTTGAAACACTATAGACATTTTGTTTCAACAATTCGAATGAGAAAAAACATAATGGCAAGGTTCTGTTACTTGACTCAAAACCTTCTTCATTTTCTCCACTGTCATCATAGGTACATTTTTCAATTTCTTTGGATTGTTGGACATGCTCATTTTCAGATTTATCTTCGACCAATGACTGCACTTTTGAATTTACAAGATCCTCTACAAAACAAGTAATAGGGTCATCAAGTGCATGAGAAGAGTGTTGCAATATCTTGTCAGTCTGTTTTGTTGGTTTAGTGTGATTTTGCATTAGAAAAAAATTGTTTGCCTCAATAATGATCTTAGAATTTTCTTTCAACAATTTAAATGCAGCAAAGCACAAGGGTAGAGAATTATCTTCAGCTGATCCAATACTTTGCTCTGTGTAACTACGATACGTAGGTTGATTTGTCTCACTGAAATGCTGAAAAAGAACATCTTCAACATCACAATCATCCTCATATTTGTCGTATACAAGCAAATCAACAACAATGTCATCTAACAAGAACAAACTGGGAACATCAACCTGCTTTTCAACAAACTGATTTGTAAACTCATCTTCTTGACTGTCTACAAATGAATACATAAAACAATCAGCCCTTCGCTTATCATGAGATGGATTAGAAGATAAATCAACACCTCCTCTTTCAAAAAGTGGAATATAGTTTTTTTTAGAATCATATGCATTAAAATTTTTGAGAGGGCATATGATTTTATTAATTCTCTGCTCAAGATTTAAATCAATCGTTTTCTGTTCATATTCATTGTCATTTTCTTTGGCATCTAACTGCTCATCTCAAATATGTTCACATGCTTGAATATTGTGCTGAATCTCCTGAGCATCATTAAACATTTTCTATAAGGACTCAGATCTCCTTTCCATTAGAAGAAAAGACAAATTTGGATGAAGATTTGTTGTATAATGGAGCATGGCAGCAACTTCAGTGGGTTGAATTTCTTTGTGCAAATTGTAATAAATATTGGAAAACCTTTTACTGAATATAGAAATAGTTTCATTTTGTTTGTCTTTCCAAGGCATAGAACTCTGTAAGTTGTAGATCTAAAGATTTCTTCTTGCCCCAAAACTTAAAAAAAGCATTCTTCAACTCCTCCCATGAGCTAATTGTCTCTGGATACAAATGTTTGAACCCGTCTTTGACATCCCCTTTCAAATATTGAGAGAAGGCCCTCATATAGACATCATCATGGTCAATCTCAAACAAATCTACAAAATTTTCAAACTCTTGGATGTGCTTTTCAGCTGAGATTCCATCAGGTTCCCCATCAAACACGGGTAGATACTAATAGTATTTTGAAGGGAAATCGTGGAGAACTTGGGGTAGCTTCAAGGGTGTGTATCTATGTTGGGTCTTGGAGAACGTTAGAGTAAGTGCAGGAGGGGAAATATCAACCTTGGCTTCATGGGGCCCATCAACTTGGTTATGATCATCAAATGGCCCAAACATATTTTTTTTATCGAAATTAGTGATACAGTGAGGATATGCATGCGCAACTTTGAGATGATGACATAAAATTTCAAGACTTTTGAGATCATCATTATAATGCAGCAGGCAAAAAAAAACTCGTCTAGTATTTTCATGAAAGGACCAGAGGCAATTTATAACAAATAGTAAAATGCCTTGGAAAGAATCCCATCTTAAGTACCTATTTTCTTCCATAATGCCTTTTCATATCTATGTCAAGGGATCTCATCTTCCAGTGGAGTCGCCAATGATGTTTTGGAAGTTGGATTCTGCATTGAGAGTGGAGTCGCCATTGAAAACTAATTTTTTTTGGATTCTTCTACCAGTGGAATCACCTTCAAATTATTTACTTAATGTGTGGAGTCGCTACAGCAAAGATACAACCAATATGTTCCTAAGTGTCTGCTTCTCTTAGATCTTAGAACTCAACCATGTCCTTCTCAAGGAAAAATTTTCAATTTCGTCTCCGGCAACGACACCAGAATGTTAGCACTCTGTAAATTTGTTTTGGCTGATAAACAAATGACAAAGGTAACTGTTTCAACCAAATTTAGAGCTGGGCACTAGCATGCTCAACTCAAAGAGGGCTCTTTCATGTCACTTAATATTTCTTCGGAAATCATTGGCTAGATTTGCTTTGTTTTTGGGGGTATTATAAAGTTGTTGAAGAAGTGGGGGGTAACATTTGGGCTATGGAGTCAGAAATAAATAATGCAGTGGCAGGTCATTAGAACTTATGTAGAGGATAAAGGATAAGTGAGGCAATGAGTCTGAGTTTTCAAATTGAAATTTGCATGGAAAAAGAAGAAAAAGGAAAACACATAACTGCTTCAGAGCATAGTAAAATGAATTCTGAAATAGTTGAGAAGAGAATTACATGAATTTAAATTGCTAAGTCTAGAGCATCATCGGATGAATTCCAGACTTTTAACTCTCCAATTTAAAAGAGGAACTTGCAAATGGGATCTCAAAGACATAGGAAAAACACACTATGAAAGAATATAGAACTCATATCACAGCCAATTAGAATCTTTTCATAAATAGTTCAAAAATTGCTTCTGCATCATATATTCAGTTTAGTTCCATTATCTTACAAAGTCTACCTGCAATGAGGGTAGGCCCCCTCTCCCCGCATATCATGTCTTCTATATCCTAGGGATGTTATATATATAGAGGAGTTACTTGTGGAATTCAAAATGATCAAACTTCCCCAAAATTCTAAAAATAGAGGTCAGTTACAAAAAGGAGTAATATATAACGACAATTTTCCTACTTTAAAGGGATCGTTACGAACAGGTCCGACATATCTGGGGATTTTTCCTTTGAATGCCATATGTCCAAAATTTGCTGGAACATACTCATTCTACATGAGAATTCATTCTAGGTTGGAGATTTCCTCCTTTGGAGTGCTCAACCAGGCTAGTTGATTCTCGCTAATGCTCTCAACCACCTTAGCTCTGATTTCTACCTTCTGTCGTTTGCTCCGTTTCTTCTTCATTGCTCTCTTGTAGAGTTTTTCTGCATGTTCGTTGATGATTAGGTCCCTCATAATAGGAATTAATATGACCCCTGATTCTGGTTCTGTCGCAGGGTTAGTATGGAATTTGGTTGCTAATATCTGTGGAATCGACCTTTCTTTCTTACTCATTGATAAACGCGCCATGTTAGTCAAAAACCCTATTCCACTGGATATTGCTTGATTGGCTTTGTCCATGTCTTCCAATTTTGCAGAGACCACGATTTTTATTTTCCTTAACTCTTACAGAAATAAAAAAGTCAATCCAGTTGGGGATTACTTCACTTATGAATGAGATGATGATTTCCTGGAGCAGAATAACGCCACCCATACTTGAAGATCGGTAGTTATCAAGTTTCAATCATTAATCGTTGACAATATTACTTGCAAGCACGTTGGTTTACCACGCTCGGCCAATCCATTTCAAATAATTAGCCTTTGAGTTTGTTATCCGACAGAGTTCCCCTGACATTGCATGGTCGTGAAGTACCCGAATGAGTGGCGTGTGGTGATTTGACCAGCCGTTGCCCTCCCCTACACGAATCATTGATTTGACATATTAGAACACATGACATCGAGGCTTTTGGGAAAATGGTTTTAGGCAGACCGCATTTTGCCCCGATGTACCTTTGAGGGCACCACACATCCATGAATGAAACCATGGTGGTTTTCCCCAACCCGCCTGTGATCAATTAAGTCCCACGCTGTTTCGTTGCCTGATATGGGTCTCAATCATTGATCTGGGCCACCCCAAGATCTACGGTCCATTGGGTTCTCTCCTCTACGCTCCCACTATATTTATCCACATGCCGCCATATATATCTTGGGCTTCCAAATCATGC
>JASDQU010095323.1:21896-40559 GCA_032191745.1 Picea mariana | reverse complement strand
GAGGATCTCATGGAAGAAGATGATGGGACAAATCAAGTTAATGATCCCATGGAAGAATATGATGGGACAAATTAAATGATCCAATATTTGTTTTCTCAACCGGATGAGGATGGGGATAGTGATGGTATTTATGATGAACCTCTATTAGAAAAGGCAAATAAACGACTTTATGATGGCTTAAGAGAAAATATTCTCTTCGCTACATTGTTGTTAGTGAACGTAAAGGTTATGAATAATTTGTTAAAAACTTATATGACATAGAACCTAAGGTATGTAATATTTTTCATCTCATATTATACATACATGTTGACTTTTTTCTATTTGTTTTTAGTGTTAATTAATGTGTAAAATAAGAATGCAATTTTTACGATTAATATTCTTTACATTAACTAGTTATTTTTTATGTTGTATATTGTTAGGTGAATTTTTGTTACCATCATCAAATATTTTATGTTGCAAATATAGAGATTTGCATACCATTATGAAAGACATTGGAATGGATTATCAAACTATAGATTCATGTCCTAATGACCATATTATATATTGTGGACAACATGCTTCGAAAAAAAATTCCCTCAATATCTTATCAGTAGATATTGAACCGATCAAGTAACAAAAAGGGTCCCTTGAAAGGTTCTTCGTCATATTCCCATAATTCCATGTTTGCAATGATTGTCCAAGTGTGAAAGAATAACACAATTTATGGATTACCATGCACGTAACAAAAGACTTGGAGATGGTGTTCTTCGAATGCCTTTCGATGGTTATGCATTTAGGGAAATTGAGGAAAAATGGGCAGATTTCAAAGATGAACCTTGTAATGTTAGGTTTTCTTTGGCAGTTGATGGTGTTAATCCATTCAGAGAGATTAAGTATAATTACTCAGTGTGGCCTATTTTTGTTATCAACAATAAAATTCCTCCTTGAATGTCAATAACGAGGGAGCACATAATGTTGACAATGATTGTTCCAGGTNGTAATTTCAAACAATTAGGTAAGTACCAGGTTAAAGATATGAATGTATATATTGAGCCTCTTATCGATGAGCTATTAAAATTATGGGTTGGCATCACTATGTATGACATCTGTAAACCAATTGGGGAGAATAAATTTAAATTCTGTGGAATAATTTTATGGAAAATTCATGATGCCCCAGGACTATCACATTTTTTTGGTATGTAGCATTCTATTTCTCTTTAATACTATATCATTGTTTAAATATATCATGCTGCATGTTTAATTTTTAAATAATCTCATCGTATAATTGACATTAATCCATCTGTTTCATGTCTTCAAACAAAGGGTAAATTTGTATGTCCATATTGTGGTCCTAAGATGAAGTATCGTCATTCAAAATTTTTATGAAAGGTGGTGTTTGATGAGTATAGGAACCTCCTTCCTAATAGCCATAGGTATCGTACTACTGAAAAACATCTTTTCAATGGGAAAGAAGAGATTGGTTTAAAACCACGAAGAATGACACCTCACCTATGGAGGTTGGAATATAATAGAAATTGTCAAGGTACACAATTTATTTATGTATTGTATATAATGTAATGTTTTGAATGTTTGTTTTAATCATTGAATTTATTTCACTATATTGGATAATTATTTTTGTGATTTCGTTTATGCTTCATGAAGGTATTAATTATGGGCTTACACGAGGAATGAAATGTTATCCCACTCAATTCATGAGGTTTACATACTATGAGGACCTAAAAATAGCCCATTTGTTTGATACAATTCATATCGGGAAGAATGTGACATAAACGTTATGGCGAATCATAGATGGTAGGAGGGATAAAGAAAAAATTGTCAAAATTTGTATTGACACTCAGGAAGCCAACCATGCAATGCAAAGTGTGATCCGATCAAATAGAGATGGAATAGACTGAAATAAACTTCCATGGTTATTAACAGAGTAACAAAGCAATGGTGTAAAAGAGGTCATTCAAAGAATTAAATTTCCCACGGGTTTTTATTCAAACACAAATAATATCTTAACGAAGAAAGTTGAATTTGGTGGGGTAAAAACACATGATTGGCATACCTTCATTAAGGTAATAATTTTGGTATACATATTTATATATATTGGCCTTATACATCTTTTAAGTTTTTTATTTTTTTTTTCTCCTTTGGTCGAAACAAATAATGATTCATTTTTTTTGTTACAGTATGTTCTACCACTATCTCTCCCAAACGAATTTGACAACAATGTCAAACAAGTTATATATGATCTTGGAAAATACATGAGGTAACTAGTTGTAATTTATATGTAAAATGTTCTTTCAATTTGTTGTTGTACTTAATCACATGTGTTTTACTTGTAATGTAATACATTATATTATGTTATGTTGAAACATGTTATTTTCTTGTGTCATGATCTCATGTAGATGGTTTTCATTGAAAGAAATCCATGAAGATGATATAAAGTATTGGAAGAGAGAAATTCCTCGTCTAATGTGTGAAATGAAAAAGTATATACCTCTAAAAGTTTTCAATGCATAAGAACACTACCTCATACACCAAGTTGAGGAGATTGAAATTTGTGGACCTGTTCACACAAGGTCAATGTGGATGGTGGATAGGCACTTGGAATCATTGAAGGCGTTGGTTATAGAAAGAGCATGTCCTGAGGGTTCTATGGTGGAGGGATATATGGTATATCAATCCATGGTGTATATTATTCAATATATTCCTAAATTAGCAGCGCCAACTATGCATGCAGTGGATCGCATTTGGGATGTGAACTCCAACAAAAAATTTGAAGATCAGGAGCACCTGTTGGGGAAAGGTAGAATGAAAAAAATGAGAGGTAATATATTAATAATTGTGGAGATTTATATTAATAATACATATAAAGTTTTTCCTTTTGTGTATCTGATCATACTCATTAATATATTAATATCTACTATTTCATAAATTATTAATATTTATAACCATGGACGTTAGAACTAATAATATTGGTGAATTATGATTTTTTTATTCAGTTGCTTAAGAGTGGGATGCACTGCATTTATACATTGCAAACAATCTTGACTGGATGAATGTATGGATTGAAACATGTAAACAACAACATGGAGGTAGGTTATCATGAAAATGATTGTCTGAATTGGTTAGAGAATCTCGTCATAACGAAGATGCCAATGTTACACAAAGGGAAATTGATTTAGCATATGGTTTGAAAGATGGACATGCAAGAAAATTCACCCATTTTATTCAGTTATTTTATATTATATTAATGTGACTACATGTGTACTATATTTTTCAAATAATTTCCAAGTTATATAAATATATAAATTTATTAGTTGACAATGCATATTTTACATATCTGGCATATTGTAGTTGAAACACCACAAGGCTATGTGGTGCAATGGTCGTAAATTTCGCATCAAATATTTGGATGAAACCAGTAAAAATTCCAATAGTGGGATAACTGTAGTATTCCAGGTCATTAATGTTTCCTCTAGGAGTGATAGACATCCAAGAGAATCTGAAAATAGATATTATGGGTATTTAAATGATATACTTGAGTGTGACTTTAATTCCTTAAAATTAGTTTCGTTCAGCGTCAAATGGTATAGGTTACGAATGCATGAACGCGATGCGGAAAGAACTGTTATTCAACATGCCAAAATATTTCCGATGATTAAAACAATGGTGTTTGAAAGAGGACATGATCACTATGTTTTTCCTAGCCAATGTGAACAGGTATTTTACTCAAATGTTCTAGGTGAGAGGGATTGGTCATTTGTTGCTAGATATGATCCAAGAGGAAGGCCAGTTAAGTATACTCATTTACAGGAAGAAGATGATTCACCAGATCAGACATAATTGAAATATCATGCAGGGTCGATAGACGAAGAAGACGAAGAAGATCATGATCTAGACGTAGGAGAAACTATTTCAATTCTTGATGATGACGTCAATGAAAATATGCTCGAAAATGAAATTGATGACGATGATGATATCGTCAATCCTTTCAACACTGTTTATGAACCAGATGATGGTACAGATGTTGAGTTCGATGAATAAGATCAATATACATAATAAGGATGATTATACAAATGTTGAGTTGGATCAGGTACATGACTATATATTTTAATTTGTATGAATTATTCTCTTAAAATAATTTACTTTATATAATGTCATGGGTTAATTACATGTTTTTAAGTTTTATGCGATGTTTTTATATCTTATGTTACATGTTGTTTAATTATTATATGAAACCTAAAAATAGTCACCAATATACTAAAGTACGTGGTAAACTAAAAATATCATTTACAAACACATAATTTCATTTACCTTCATTAATTTTTGTTTTTGTAGTTTCTATGCATGAATCTTACTAGGACGTTGCTTTCGATTATTTTCTATTTTATAGATTGGGTATTGGGGATCAATTAAGAGTGATGTGAGAGGGAGGGGAAGGGCCATATGAGCTTCCACTTTCACGTGGTTGGCCTTTTTCAGTAGAGGATAAATTATTCTTGAAACTAAGAGAAGATCATTCATTTTTATACCATCATGATCGTAGATGTCATCAATATTGTTTTCATAGTATTGCATCAATGAAGTTTCGATGAATGTGTTTGTCATTTCTATAGAATTTTTGTTGAAACTGTTTGAAAACATGGGACTTTGGCCCATGATTTATGTGGCAATAATAACGTTCATTTCCAAACTCAAATATGAATCACACACCCACTCTAATATATATCCTATCTTGGCCTCGTTTTGTTTGAACCTTTTATTGTGATGAAAAATCCATCTTTTTATGTATGCATTGAAATTTGACATGGATAGAATATTTTCATGGCTTAAAGATATGGGAGGGTTTCTGGACTCAAATTTGAATCACACATCTACTTGTTTCCATCATCAATTCATCATTTAAACCATAAACCCTATTTTTCTTTCAAAGTACACAAATTGGTTGACACAACTTTTAAGTAATTTACATCAACCTTTCTTCATTTTTCTTTCTGGTTCTACATTGTATATACAATGTATGTGTGTCATATTTGTGATGAAAAATCCCTCTTTTTCATTCATTGTTTAATCAACACCATCCAAATATTCCCTTGCAATACTAGGATCAACCTCCTTGATTGCATCCTACTATACCTCATATTGAAAAAATGAGTCCTCCATCCTTCTAGTGCAATCCATTACCCACAATAATATTTATTGGGCATCTTTTGTTGACATGTGTCCAAATATTCATTACAATTAAACATATTGTACTTACTAGTTCATTTAATGTCTTACATCAACTCTTGCATCTTTTATACCTGATTCTAACATTGTTATTCTTAATTTATTGTAACAAGAGGGAATATATCTAGGTATATCATTTATGATTTTCTTTGTAGGAAGGAGAAAAAGAAACAATAAATTCTATTCCATTGGTTATCATAATGTCAACAATTGATTTATCAACCTCCTCCATTAATTCCATATTATGTATTCCCATTAAATTTTTAGTTCCTATATACTTCTCTCTATAGTGAAAGTCGTTGTTGCATGCTCAACATATCGAGAAGGTGATATAATTTTATTCAGTTGGGCAAACTTTGTAGTTTAGGATTTTTTCAATTTCACAGTCACACCAAATAAGGTATGTGAATCTTAGTCATTTTGTCTCTTTAAAATGTGTGTTCACATCTTCAATGCTAGCACTAGGTATTTTCAAAAAATGATGCAAACTCAAGTCTAACTACCCTTAAAAATATAGCCACAAAGACCACATACCTATTTATGAAAACCAACGTTTTGATTTTTTTTTTCAAACTTTCTTTACATGTTCAAGGAAGAGTGTTTTAGGTTTAATTAGCTTTGGTGGTTTCAACTTTTGCTGGTCTCCTTTCAAATCGGGCAGATTGTGTTCTTCTTCATTTTAATTTTTTTTCCCTTAAGAGGATGTAATTGTATGGAAGAGTGTAGAAGGTGAATAAATGCTTACTACCATAAAAAACTATAGATGAATATATTATGTTTCTTCAACTTGAATATGCTAAATATATTGATCTTAAGCTACTCAATTCTCTCGATCTCTCTTAGATGAATTATTGTAAAGATACACCTCAATATTTATTTAATCTTGATGGATACCCACTTGAATCTCCAATGCAACTAAATTTTTTTTCTCTCCAAGGCTTTAAAACTTAGGAAAATATCACTTCAAGGATCTCCAAGGATTCTCGCAAGCTTCTTGTTCTATTCCTGCTAAATGAAAGTGGAAAAAAAAAGTTGGTGAGTGATGGTTCAGTGAGCTAAAAATAATTTCCTACCTTTAACAACTATATGTTTTTCGTTTTGGACCCAAAAGTCCCTCATCTAGTCCAAGAACATATGGGCATCCCTCGGGACATTGGAGGTATCCATCAAGATGTTTAGGAAATCCCCAAAAAGTATCCATAACAGAGAGACACATCATTGGGAAAAAGGGGGGATATACCCCACATCCTTGAAAATACTTCCCTAACTTTAATAACTATATATCGTCCATTTTGGACCCAACACCATAAAAATATTGCCGTCCATAAAAATCCCTCTTTTTCATTCATTGTTTAATAAAAACCATAAAAAAAAGCCCTTGCAGTAATAGATGCGGGAACATTTGTATTGTCGAATGAATTTTAAAAGGAACAACGAAAAGACATCATACTAGGACTAGACATGGGCAACAGTAACCTATGAATGGGGACAACGTTGAAATTTTTTCAAACTGTTTTTGTATGCACTGAAATGTGACATGGATAAAATATTCACATGCCTTAACGATCTGGGAGGGTTTCTAGACTCAAATTTGACTCGCACACCCACTTGTTTCCATCATCAATTCATCATGTAAACCATAAGCCCTATTTTTATTTCAAGGTACACAAATTGGTTGACACAAGTTTTAAGTTTTCATCAACCTTTCTTCATTTTTCTTTCAGGTTGTACATTAATGTCTATACAATGTATATGTGTCATAGTTGTGATGAAAAATACCTCTTTTTTCGTTCATTGTTCAATCAACACCATAAAAATATGTCATTGTAGTACTAGATGCGAGAACATGTTTACTGTTGAACGAATTTTAAAAGGAACAACGAAAAGACATTGTACTAGGACTAGACATGGGAAACAGTGACTTGTGAATGGGGCCAACGTTGAAATTTTTTCAAACTGTTTTTGTATGCACTAAAATTTGACATGCATAGACTATTCACGGTCCTTAACAATATGGGAGGGTTTATGGACTCAAATTTGACTCATACACCCACTTGTTTCCATAATCAATTAATCATGTAAACCATAAACCCTATTTTTCATTAAAAGTACTCAAATTGGTTGACACAAGTTGTAATTTTTCATTAGCCTTTCTTCATTTTTCCTTGAGGTTCTACATTAATGTATACACAATGTATGTGTGTCATAGTTGTGATGAAAAATTCCTCTTTTTCGTTCATTTTTTAATCAACACCATAAAAATATTCCCTTGTAGCACTATATGCAGGAACGTGTGTACTGTCAAACAAATTTTAAAAGGAACAATGAAAAGACAATGTACTAGGACTAGACATGGGAAACAATGACCTATGAATGGGGCCAACTTTGAATTCTTTTAAAATTGTTTCTATATGCACTGAAATTTGACATGGATAGACTATTAGCATGCCTTAACGATATGGGAGGGTTTCTGGACTCAAATCTAACTCTCACACCCACTTGCTTCCATCATCAATTCATCATGTAAACCATAAACCCTATTTTTCTTTCAAAGTACACAAATTGGTTGACACAAGTTTTAAGTTTTCATCAACCTTTTTTCATTTTTCTTTCAGGTTCAACATTAAAGTATATACAATGTATGTGTGTCATAGTTGTGATGAAAAATCCCTCTTTTTCATTCATTGTTCAATAAACACCATAAAAATATGTCGTTGCAATACTAGATGTGGGAACATGTGTATTGTTGAATGAATTTTAAAAGGAACAATGAAAAGACATTGTACTAGGAATAGACATGGGAAACAGTGACCTATGAATGGGGCCAATGTTGAATTTTTTTCAAACTATTTATTTATGCACTAAAATTTGGCATGGATAGACTATTTGCATGTCTTAACGATATGGGAGGGTTTTTGACTCAAATTTGACTCACACACCCACTTGTTTCCATCATCAATTCAACATGTAAACCATAAACCCTATTTTTTTTTCGATGTACACAAATTGGTTGACACAAGTTTTAAGTTTGCATCATCCTTTCTTCATTTTTCTTTCAGGTTCTACAATAATGTAAATATAATGTATGTGTGTCATAGTTGTGATGAAAAATACCTCTTTTTCGTTCATTGTTTAATCAACACCATAAAAATATGCCCTTGTAGTACTAGATGCGGGAATGTGTGTATTGCCGAACAAATCTTAAAAGGATCAACGAACAAACATTGTACTAGAACTAGACATGGGCAACAATGACCTGTGAATGGGGCCAATGTTGAAATTTTTTCAAATTGATTTTCTATGCACTGGAATTTTACATCGATAGACTATTCCCATGCCTTAACGATATGGGAGGGTTTCTAGACTCAAATTTGACTCACACACCCACTTTTTTCCATCATCAATTCATCATGTAAACTGTAAACCCTATTTTTCTTTCAAAGTACATAAATTGGATGACACATGTTTTATGTTTGGATCATCCTTTCTTCATTTTTCTTTCAGGTTCTACATTAATGTATATACAATTCATGTGTGTCATAGTTGTGATGAAAAATCCCTCTTTTTTGTTCATTTCTTAATCAACACCATAAACATATTCCCTTTCAGTACTATATGTGGGAACGTGCGTATTATTGAACAAATTTTAAAAGGAACAATGAACATAAATTTTACTAGGACTAGACATGGGCAACAGCGACCTGTGAATGGGGTCAACGTTGAAATTTTTTCAAATTGTTTCTGTATGCACTAAAATTTGACATGGATAGACTATTCGCATGCCTTAATGATATGGGAGAGTTTATGGACTCAAATTTGACTCACACGCCCACTTGTTCAAATATTAAACTCCATTATATCATATTGAAGCACTTACTAATGCAATGTAATAAAGTGGAATAATGTGACACTTTCCAATGTAATAAAGTTATATCAAGAAGAATTGTATGGTGATGTCTCTAAAGGACAATTTCATGGCAGCAATAATGAGGACAAATGGCCATGTGGAAGGGAACTCTAAATGTATACCTTCTAGTTATGAGAAGAAATTATGAGAATTTAGTATATTTGTTATAGGTTAGAATAAATGTTCTAGTTGATATGTTAATGATTCCTACTTTCATATTTTTATTTGACTCAAGGTACTAACTTGCAAAGTATCAAATTTTAATTTCAAGTTGATAAACCAAATATGAAATGAATCCTAAAACCATCAAGTGTTGAAATTTGTCATTTAAGTGTAGTGTCATGTAGCTATCTCTTAAAACATAGTCAGAGTAGTCTCTATAGAAGTAGAGCAATATGATATTGGATTCTCTTTTAAGTTGATGTTGATCTTTTTAACCTTCAAGAACTATTGATATATGTGGTGGTGTGAAAATAAGTAGAATAGGTAGAGAAGAAAATCAAGGATAATAATCATGGATGATTTAGTACCCATCACTTATGCAAAAATTTTGTTATGTGAAACAATGGAACAAATACATAGTCTAGGAGAAGGTGAAGTACAAAAGGAATGAACTAAAAAAATGAAAAGAGTACTTAGATGAGAGAGAAAAAGAAAAGACATAAAATAACTTCAAGCTTACGTGATTAATCAAGTACTTATATATTGACTTTATTGCATGAACTTGCAGTACTAGATGTGAGGATGTGCATCTCAGTCATATTTTAAAGGAAACAACTAAAATACATTGTACTAGGGCTAGAGTACATGATGGGAAACATTAACCTATGAATGGGGCCAACGTTTAAATTCTTTCAAAATGATTATGTATGCATCGAGATTTGACATGGATAGACTATATACATGCCTTGATGATATGGGAGGGTTTCTAGACTCAAATATCACTCACACACCCACTCTTTATATTCATCATATGTGTCGTTCAAAACCAACACCATGCCAATTAAGCCCATGATTTTGGATGTGGAAATAAGAAGGCGTGCAATAGATGATATTTTGTATTTAAATAATGATTTCGTACTAATATTCTTTATGGAGAAAAAGAGTACTTAGATGAGAGAAAACACCAAAGACATAAAATAACTTGAAGCTTGTGTGATTAATCAAGTACTTATATATTGACTTTATTGCATGAACTTGCAGTACTAGATGTGAGGACATGCATCTTTTAAAGGAAACAACTAAAATACATTGTACTAGGGCAAGAGTACATGATGGGAAACAATAACCTATGAATGGGGCCAACGTTGAAATTCTTTCAAAATGTTTCTGTATCCTTCGATATTTGACATGGATAGACTATATACATTCCTTGACGATATGGGAGGGTTTCTAGACTCAAATATCACTCACACACCCACTCTTTATATTCATCGTATGCGTCGTTCAAAACCAACACCATGCCAATTAAGCTCATGTTTTTGGATGTGGAAATAAGAAGGTGTGCAATAGATGATATTTTGTATTTAAATAATGATTTTGTACTAATATTCTTTATGGAGAAAAAGAGTACTTAAATGAGAGAAAACACCAAAGACATAAAATAACTTGAAGCTTACATGTGATTAATCATGCATTGACATGGTTAGACTAGATGCATGCATTGATGTCATGGGAGGGTTTCTCGACTCAAACACGACTCACACAAACAATTCGACAAGAAAACAATAATCATAGTACATATCACCATTAAACAAAGGTAGTTTAGAAGTGCTTGGAGGAGGGGGTATCTTTAAATGTACACATGGGATAAACAAAGGAAATGGATGAGGTGGTTCCATCTAACAGAATATTGGTATGATATTATGTATTACTATACCTCCAAAATTACCCAATTTAAAGTGATATATGGTTATGAATCCCCATCACCAAAGAATTGGGTCATTAAAAATGCAATTATAAACTATTATTAATCTCTTTTAAAATAAAACTGACTACCATAGGTTAACTCTCTCTCTTTCTTGCGGAGAAATACATAGTTAAAATAAGCTACCTTAATGCAATCAGTGTTGCAATAAGGTATAAATATGCATGACATGATATGATTTTGTTCTCATGAATGAGAAATATACCTGGAATGATCAATAATTGTCATCATTGTTGTCATAGTATTGTAGCAACAAAGTTTCGATGAACATGATGTTCTCCATTGCTATATCATCTTCATCGAAACTGTTCGAAAACATGGGACTTTGGCCCATGAGTTTGGTGGTAAGAAGAATACGCTTGATGGAATTTTGTATTTAAGTAATGATTTTGTACTAATATTCTTTATGGAGAAAAAAATTACTTAGATGAAAGCAAAAAACAAAGACATGACATAACTAATGAAGCTTGTGCAATTTATCAAGTTCTTATTTTTTTATGTTATTGCATTTCCTTGCAGTACTAGATGCAAGGACATGTGTCTCGAACAAATTTTAAAAGAAACAACTAAAATAGATTGTATTAGGTCTAATCATGGGAAATAGTGACCTGTTTTATGAATTTATGTGGGTCACTTATGAGGACAAAGACATAAAAAAAAGAAAAGCATTAAACATTTATATGTATATATATGCATATAAGAGTTGGTTTAGAAAAATATCCTTATAAGGAGAAAATGATGGGTAGGTGGTTATCTAACTTGTAAAATTTATGGGTTGACAATTTACTCCAAGTTAGTTAACAAGTTCCTCTCCAAAACCACATGCAAAAAAAATTCAATATAGGAAAAAATGTTCGAATTGAACACAAAATTTTAACACTGCTAGGAACCAAGACACAATTATACGAATAATAGGTGGTGGATATAACTCCTATTGAAACCTTCCTAGTATACCCAAAGTTTGGTGTTTGACTATGTCTACACATGGCTTTTAAAGTTGTCTAACACAAGACCTCCCTTTGTTAACACTCTACACAAGAAAACTGAGAACTAATATTCCTTAACTTCATACATAGAATATACACGTACCTTATAATCCACCATAATAGTTACATAACATTAATTTAAAACAACCTTAAAACTAGAAATTGTACATGTTCAAATAGGTTTCCACTAAGACTCTTATAAACCAAACCCTTGTAATTGTTAACATATAACCCATACCATTTATAACCCTCTTAAGCTTATAAACCCTAATATAACCTCCCTATCCTCTACCATCTATAATCTCAATAACCCCTATCCCATTAACAAATAATAGAACCCTTGGTATCTATCAAGACATCTAATCTCTAATCCTTACACCTTTTATTTCATCTAACTAAAATAACATTAGATTCCTATACCCTTTGATCCATAACCCTATAACCCATCTCATTCCTAACCCATATGAATCCCAACAAAAATAACCACTTCCACAGTACATTATAACCCATAATATAAGACATAACCACTACAACTCCTAATCCCTAAAACTGATAACACCTATAAAATTTAATCCATAAACATTATAACCCACAACCCCTACCCCCAAACACTTATCATTCCTAATATAACCTTGAACTCTTATATCCTAATCCTTAAACCCTATGACTCTTAAACCATATAACCCTTAATATTAATAAGCCCTAAACTCTATAACCCTAAAACTTTATAAACTCTACACCTAACAGATATGATGTCTAACTCATATAACCCCTTACCCTAACACTTGTAAACCCTAAAAAATATAACCCCACAATGAGTGTAACATTCACCCCAACAACCTATCACACTTACCCCTCATAATTCCTTACCTTGATAACCTTATCACCCCTAATCCCCATAATGCATATAATATTGACCCATATAACCTATCACCCTAACCTTTATAATTTCTTACCCTTCTAACTCCTGTCACCCCTGAATCATATAACTCCTAGCCATGATAACCCCTAAACTGTATCCACGTTAACAACTAACCTCTAAACCATAACCCGTAAACCCAAAACTTGCACAATCCTTAAGACCCTGAACTTGTATAATCCCTAACCTATATATCCCTTACCCTCCATAACACCTAACCCATAATCCATATAACTTATATATCCTATAATCCCTATAACATAAAATTCATAACCCATAAACTCTATACATTTTAACCACTACAATTGTTAACCTATATTAACCCTAACCCTTATCACCCCTAAATCCTATAACTTTTATCTCTCTTAATTATTATAACCCCTTATCCTTAAAACCTATAACATATATACCCTTCACCCCTTTGACCTATCACTACCAACCTTAACCCACATTAAAAATAACCTCAATCATCCATAAATCCTATAATCCTTATCATTATCAACCCTTATAACCCATTACCCCTAACAACTTATCAACACCAAAATTCATAATATATAACACCTATTAATCCATACAATCCTTATAAATTGTATTCCTAAATGATATAACCCATACCCATTATAATCCCTTACTCACCCAATAAAATATAACACCTATAACCTCTAATACCCCCATCCCCAAACTTGCAAAATTTCTAAACCCAACAATCATAGACACATATATCCCCAAACCCTTATAACACTTAATACTTAACTCTTGAACCCTATAACCCATATAATCACTAATTCATATAACCATTATCAATCCTTAACTCCCATAACCCAAAATTATTAGTCCCTATAAATATTTACTATAACTTTTATCCCCCCCTAACACACAATGTAATCCCTAACACATATAACCACTAAATTCTATATTACCTAGCTGCTAACAATTAACCACTATAACCCCTAACTCATATAATTTATAAAACCTATAATCCCATACCCCTAACCACCAAAATTATTATAGTCCCTAACTCGTCACCTTATATACCATATAAAAATTTTACTCCTATAACCCATCATCCATAAGTTATCAACCCTAACACTTATGAACCTACAACCACTAAACCTTATAATCAATATAAACCATATAACCATTAACATGCAACTCTTATAACCCACATCCACCAATATTTATAGACCTAAATATTACCACTAACACCTTTAACCCTAACATTTGAGCCTTATCCCAAACCCTATATCCCCTAAATCTTATAAACATTGATATAGCCTTAACCTCTAAGATTTATAATCCCAATCCATGTAACCCTAACTGATATATGCCCTTACTCCTATCCCTTATATCCTTTAAATCTTATAAACCCTAATATAACTCTTGAACCTTAACACATATAACTTCTTACTCCCCCAACCATTATAACCCCCTAACCCCTAAACCCCATATTCTCCAATTATTAATCCATGCAATCCCTAGTACCTATCACCTTAATTCCTATCCTATAATTCATAATATAATCCATTATATTATGATGAATTTAATTAAAATATATATTAATTAAATTAAAAAAATTAATAATAAAACATTAAAAAAAAACTAAAAAAAAATACAAATTCCAAACTAATCCTCCTGCGCCCATTCATTACAAACAAAATTGAGCGTCGACCATCTACTAGTTAATAAAAACCCTGTCCAAGGAGAAAAACCAATCCTGATTCCAGACCATACATCGCATTTGTTGCCTAGGGTACTCTTACAAGGATGTACAATTTGTTCATGGAGTAAATGCCAAATGATCTCTCTTCAATGAGATCACCCTAATTAGGCAAGTTCAGAGAGAAAAACTCTATTCGACAAAGGCAGAGGAGAAAAACCCCATCTGGCAGAGGTAGAGGAGTGGAGATATTCAAGGGTCCAGGATTTCAATTGGACATTGACAGAGGAAAAAGAGCCCTATCGGGACAAACCCATGGACATGTCACAGAACTCAGTAATGTTTCTCCTCTTGTTGTAAAAAATGTCTCTCTGAAATCGGTAATCCTTTGTGAAATGTAGTTAAAACCTTAGTTTTAACATTGGAATCATTGTCATTATGAGAATATTCTTAGGTTGAAAAGAATATTAGTCACAAAATCATCTCTAATAGCATTAATAGATCAACACCCTCAGACTTGGTAGTTTGTACGATTTTGGATACAAGTGAAAAATTGCAAAGTTTGATCTAACATTCTACCTCATATTCCTTGCAATGCTAGTTGATATATATCTAATCCATATTCTTTTTGAAGTGCATAGATTACTGTGAAGTTTATGAGAGGCATTTGAACTTTGTGGGAACAAATTTTGTGCATCCGAAACTGCATTTCTAGTTTCTCCTTCACCTACAACATTCTCATAGCCTCTATCCACCCTCTTAATCAATAATCCATCACTAAACTCAACACCTGAATTTTCAGAACCTTCATCATTTGGTTTAGGTCCTTTGTTATCTATTCCACATGAAATATTACTTTGAATATATTCTTTTAAAGTGGAATCTGAATGCCTAAAAGCAACAATTATTTTAATAGTCCATGAATGGTTTGGCTATTCTATCTTTTGATAAAAATTCAGATAATTGAAAGAGGTAACTTTGCACTCATTGTTAGTGGTTATATCAACAGAATTACTGGGAAATGGAGTTTACTTCATCTTAGGATCTTGTTTCTGGGAATCAAGGCTTCACTTAGGTGAATTATGACCATATGTGGCTAAAACCATGTCATTTTTCGACCCTTTATTCTCCATGTGGCTAAAACCATGTCCATGAATGCTTTGGTTGTTCTGTCTTTTGAGAAAAATTCAAATAATTGAAAGAGGTAACTTTGCACTCATTGTCAGTGGTTATATCAACATAATTACTGGGAAATGGAGTTTACTTCATCTTAGGATCTCGTTGCTGGGAATCAAGGATTCCCTTAGGTGAATTAATACCATAAGAGGAAGCCATATTAGATTTGTGTTTTTATAAAAGGTGGTTCACCCGAGGAAATATTTCCCAATGTTTCTTGAATATGTTATTATGGAGGTAATTTAGGGATTCATCTATAAAATAAGGATGGAGTTCATCTCCAAGGGTGTGATTCTTGGAGGAGTATAAGATTGGGTATACTTGATTGTTGCAACTGGCAGTATAAATCTTTTGGGGCTGCCATCTTCCTCATTCACTCTCACAGAGATGGTATATTTGTAAGGTCACCATTGCGTTTTGTTTTTGTCATCTCTTTTGTAAGAGGATTATTCTATTGTTGATTAGTAGGATGTTCACTGTGAGAGAGAGGGTTTAAAGGGAAGTTTCAACATCCCTCTTCCACTCTTTATTGTCAATTTTCTTTTATGATATACCAAGGAGTTGTTCATGCAATAAATATGGTTTTTTCTGTACTCAGATTTAATATTTGATAGATATGTGGCTATGATAAGTTGAGGCTTGTTTCATTACACTTATTATGTATGCTTCACTTGGATGTTATTAATATAGAAGATCTGTTATTACTGATAATATTTGTTATTAGGGGTTTTATGAAATCCTTATTCACATATTTTAGAGCTCCATTGGTTTTCTAGAGTTCTAGACTTTAGAACCTTGAGACAAGTCACTAGTGTGGTTTATGGTATTGACTCATAGATTAGGCAATGGAAATAATGAAAATATAGTGTTGGTCATAAAAGAGGGTAGGGAAATGATCATTAAATTTATGTGTTATTATATACTAATGAATTAAATCCAAAAAAAGGTTTATTGTGGAAAAATTTGGCACGAATACATAAATAATTTTTTAAAGAAGATCGTATTTTTTTAATTTTATGCTGTACTTTTTTTTCAATTCTATGCCTTATTGATTGAAGGGCTTACTGACATACCCTCTTAGTATAAGTAGAAGGTAGGGGATAGATATCAGAACCTAGTCAATTTGTAGTCATTTTGTTAAGAATTTGATATTCCTAGAGAACTTAAATTTGCTAAGATGTATTTATGTCTTTGAGATAATATGATAATGAAGAATTTCCACTTTCATATTTGTTGTCATTAGTAGTTTTTAAGGTTCCTTGGAGGATATTTGGGTATGAAAAATAGAATAATGTACTTTAAGATTTTCTCTTTTTCCCTTAGACTAGCTTAGGTAAATGCAACTTTGTTTTCCAACAAGTTTACTTCTTGGATTTGGATGAAGAAATCTATATTTCCTCACATGGATTTTCCTCCTCCCAGTCTTGCACCCTAGCTTTCCACTGTCAGGATAATTAGGGATTGGTCACTGGGTTATATGATCCCTTAAATTTGGTTTTACAGATTTCCTTTCAAGTAGTTTATAGCCTTCCTTTTAAGTGGATTTTATTTTTTCCTTCTATAGTATTAGTTTGATTATTAGTGCATATTCCCTATTGATCTAACCTTTTTAGTTATTGGATAGACATGGTTTTCCTTTTTAGATAAATACATGTGTATGGAGTTTGCACATCTAGTGCACATCACCTCTCAAGCTTATACAAAAACTGGGTTGACATTTAAAGTTGTGAGATGAGGACTGCAACATTTGTATTGCTATTCTTTGGCCCATTACCATTTTTTTGCACTATTTATAGGGAGGTGCTAAAGATTGCATACAACTGTTATCATTTTTATTGTTTAACTTTAAGAATAAGAAATGTCTTTCACCATTCCTTATAGGTGTACTAAGTGAACTATGGAATTTGCATGGTATTTATAAAATTTGGGTCATTTTTCTTCCATTTATCTAGAAAATTAGCTCATACTTTTTGTCATTATCAGTGCACACATAGTAATCTATCAAGAAATTATTTATTTTCTTAAAACCTCTTTCTCCTTCCCATAGATAGTTTTCATCAAAGATGAAATTCTTGCATTTCATTTCCCTCTTACATGGTTTAACGAGTCGAGTTTAAGTGCCATTAGTTTCACGACCACTCCTTTGAGTACCAACAACCTAAAATCAAGCGCTAATTAAAATTTATCTAGAAAATTTTCTAGGGCTCTTCAAACCCTTCTTAGCTTAGGTGTAGAGCTTTGGAATAGAATTTTGAGAATAAATTTCCAAAGATACTAAAAAAACATAAAGCTTTGAGTTAGAGAGTGAAATCCAATTGCTATATCACTGACTTTGGGAAGCCCTTCTAACACAAGGGTCAAGCATGAGGCTGCATTGGGGTTGACAGAGTAATCAACCCTACTTTGTTGGTATTGGTGTTAATTGTCCCCCATTTGCTTTGGTATAGTAGGTGGTACCATAGAGGCCATAATATTTTAGACTTCCTACACAAGGTGACAACACAGGAAAGGTGGTGTTGTACATCAGATCGACGTTCTCTAGACTCTCTCAGACTTCTTGGAGGGTTTCCCACTACTCGGTGAGGTAACTTGCACCAGGGAGTTAGTTCATTAAGAAGGTTGTCAATGTAAATTTCTCACCCGACGAAACTCAGCCCCTTCGCGCATCGATCCTGCGGTGTTGAATTCCATCACCAACTAGCACTTCTTTGTGAGAAGGTTTGTTTGCATGCTTGACTCCTAGATTAATTAGCGTGTGTTGTTTTTTCTCCTTAGTTGGCCTTAGGATTGAGTTTGTGTCTAATGGAATCAGTTCCGGGGTAATTCCTCATTTGATCAATACAAAATATGGATACCATCAAAATAAAATGG
>JASDQU010095323.1:5274-15659 GCA_032191745.1 Picea mariana | reverse complement strand
TATTTGGGGGTTCTAATTATATTATAATGTGGCAGAATGATCATGGAAAAGGGCTAGCCACAAAACATGTAAATGATTATCGAATTCGACTTTCATTTTACGTAAATTTTATTGTTTGCTTATATAATTTTACTGAAATAACATTGTTTTTGTTGAAATTATATGTAGTCGGTAGGCCATGTTGATCATGATTCCACCGATGAGGAGGGGTTGTATTCATCCCCTAATCCAATGGTATTAATAAATAAATAAATCATTAAAGCGAACAAGGAACTTGCTAGCTTATTAGATCATCCAGATCAAACTCCCAACGTTCTCGAAAGGATCAATCTCCTTATGCCACAACTTAACACATATAAGGTAATAACCATAATTTAAAGTTTTTTTTTCTAATGTACTCATATGTTCAATTATGAAACATTATTCTTTATCTTTTACATTATCTCACGAAAAAAAACATTTTCTTTTTTATAAAGAGATTTTTGGAGCCTGTTCAGCCTGTTGTTGGTAGTAGTACCGTTGCAGAGATGCCACAAAGTCTTGATGTGGGAGGTCATAAAACAATTAGAGTACTATTTACTTCTCCATATTCCACACCTAATTTTGATAGGATCCATGACATGCATTGCCAGAATCCACACATCGGTCAGAATCTAGAGATGGTGACAAAGATGAGGCTGATGATGTGGTTGACATGGTTGCATTTCCTGGAGATAGACATGTGACAAGCACGAGGATCCTTCTGTGCACATTTTTATTCGACGATAACGAACTTCCATTAAAACAAATAAGAATCCCATGTAGTTTTTCATATTTTAATTGTGTCATGTTGTCCATCTCATACACAAATCATCTAGATTATTATTTTTAAATTAATGATCATATCTTTTTGTGTGTAGGAAACGACCATTTTTATAGGCACCTAGAGAGAAAGGCCTTGTTGATTTTTGGGGCAACCTTATGCATGAGGTGGAATTTCTAGAATTCCAACTTCAAAAAAGAACTTATGGATTATCTCGAAGGCCTCTTTGGAGCAGACACATTCAATAAAAAAGTGTTCACCTCTGCAACGGGAGAATATTTAAAATATACGCGGGATGTTTATAGACGAAGCTTGGCAGGAAATCCTAGGTATGATCATACTCCCTCGATTCTAGAGAGGGAGTGGAAGGTGATCATTGGTGATGCAAAATAAAAGATATTGAAAAATCAGGAGAAAAAATAACTGGTACCCCAAGGTAAATTACAATATTTAGATTTAAATACCAGCTTTAATTTTCTTTAGATCTAAATAAAAGTGTGGTTATATATAAAATACTTGAAAATTTTGATGATAGGCTGACTAACACTTCGAAGGAAACCAAAGCAAGGATTTCCAAACATGGCCAACACAAGCTAGGCCAGAGCGGCTACTCGAGGTTACAATCACAAATCGTAAGTACCCAAACATCTTAAGAATATTATTTGTATCACCTTACAACTTTCTGGTAACTGCAGCCAAAAATATTAAAAGAACATACTCTTATGCAATGTAGGGCGATGACTTTGGAAATGAAACCACGGAGGAAGACCTCCAACTTGGTTACAAGTACGTCTATAAATTTGTGGTTGATCATAGGAAAATCATGGGGCAAACTCCAATATCCAGTTTGCGGGATAAGTTAAATAAAAATAAGTCCACATTAACCTTTCATTATTTTATATAAAATACGTAAATGTTTGATATTGTCCATAATTTAATGTCTTACTTTGTTTTAATCAGGGGAGAAACACTATCAACGAAACCATTAGTACTAGACAACAGAGCGTTGATAGTGCAGCGTGGCCAAAATATCATGGTGCTCCCCAGCAACCCCATCCCAGTGGGGTGCAACCCCAACATATTCCTATGACTGAGGCCCACGACGGCAAAATGGTTGCATATTAATCATATACTTAATAATTTTGTACTTTTAAATTTTGTCATTTCAATGGAAGAGAATTTTGTAGTTGAGCCTCCTCGACCTAAATATCAGGTGAACAGGGAAGTCATTCCAACGGTGCTGACTAGTGGACCAGGTAAATAATTGCATTGCATATTTTGTTTTTTAATATTAATGAACTGCTTCAATGATATTTAGAAATTGTCCATATAAATTTAATATTTTTTGTTTTTGTAGATGATGGTCCCTCACAACAGCCTCCACGTCGTGGGTATGAGACCAGACATGCTCGACGTGAAAGGAATGAAGCAACATCATCTATTGAAGAGCACCCTGTAAACAAATACATGGAGTTGGATGCATTACTTAAGAACTCGAAAACACAAAAGAAGACTAAAAGAAATTGATGATGTGTAATAATTTTATAAGACGGATAGATGTACATTATATAGTTGAACATGTAATGATGCATATAATGCATTGACATTATGGGTACCTTTTCATCTGATAATATATACAAGGCTATTTCTATGGCTCGCATATATTTGTGAATGTAATTTTATTATACACTTAATGATATGTTTCAGCTTCTCTTAGTCTTGGTATATATTGATTCAATACTCCTTGGTTCTATTGGTTCTATCAGCCTTGACATACAATTTATGCATCAATTTGTGGCTCCATGGATATCATCCTAGAAATTTGAAGGCATTTGTAAACGTGAAATTTAAGAGATTGAATTGTTCAAGTTTGGATTTAAATTTTACATGCTTCTTTGTTTGTGGGTTTCAAGAGTTCCAAACTTGTATGACACCAACTAACATAGCATGGGGCCCTTCATGCCATCAACCCCATCTCCTACATTGTCAACAGTCATGATCCTTTCTTCTACTGTTAGAATTATTCATGTATTGTGCCTTACAACATCTAAACCGATAACCAATATTTTTCATGGATCCAATTTAGATCATTTATCACTAGGGAAGGTGTTGGTGAAGGAAAGGCTAGTGATAGAAGTTTCTTAGTGTAGATGTTTTTGACATAGAATTCACCTATTAAATTGTTTAGAGGTGGATATGGTTAATTAGAATAATAAGACAAAGGGGAATCTCGGTAGTTTTTACCTAATGCGAGTTGGTCAATAGTGATGATGTAGGCCTCATGGGAGAATGCATCACCAAAAAATGATAGAGATGATGACATGAATAGCATGTATGTATTCATGGTTGAGAAGGATGTTGTATTCTAAGGTTGTTTTCAAGATGTTAAGGAAAATTTCTTCATATTCAGATGGTCACCCATCAAATGATTATTCATAGCTCATGAATTCCCTAATACTGGGGTAGTCTAACATAAGGGGTAGTCTAATACTATTGGATTTATTACACTATTATCTCTACATGTGGCCATGGATCATGTATTCATTACTACTAATTGTAATTATGGATAGAGCCATATTCTTTATACTTTTATTGTATTAAAAGGTGTGATTAAGGTTGACCTAGTCAAACTTGATATGTGGGCTCAATAATTCTCTTGGGGTGCCAGTTCTTGTTTTGTGGGAACAATATCTGAAGAATGGTAATCTCTTTGTCTTTTAAGATATAACATGAGAATCCAAGCAAGACCTAGTGCCTTCTTCTTGGGATATGGAGTCTAGGAAACAAATAGAACTTGAAAATGGATAAAGAATATGTGACAAAACCACCAAACAACAAGTGTTATCAATCAAGGACATATCTGATATATATGTAACAAACATATGAAATGCTCAAAAAAGACACAACAACACATCCATAAACTTTTTGAACCCACATAAGACATCAAATATGAGATTAGAGTAAGAGAGGTAACCTTCTATTGAATGATCAACCGCTTAAGCTATCTCCTTTAGAAGGGGCACAAGCTATCTCAATTATTATGTTTTTTAAAAATAGATATATGTCTGTTGGGTCATATCAAGAGTACAAATTCTCTTTGATAGCTCATCAAAAGTTGAAATTCTTACAGTAACTTCCTTGCATTATGAAGAGCATGAATAATAATGTTGTTAAGTGACAAAGTCCGAAGAACATTAATGCTTAACCACCTTATCAAGAACCCTATTGGCCTCCTCTATGTTTATTAATTCTTCCAAAGACCATCCATTAATGTAGTAAATGTTACAACATTAGGATTCTATCCCTTGGATGCCATCTCATCCAAAACATTGTAATCTTCCTCCCACCTACCTTCTTCACTACTTCAGTTTTTATTCCTCCAATTGCATGTGAACCAAATGATTTACAAAACCCATCTCCTTTAAGATTATACCCAATATTAGACTGTCTATATAACCCCAAATATCAACAATAATCATTGATCCAAGGAGTTAAAAATTCATTTTGACAGAAATACATTGGTATTCTATAGCATTGGCACAATTTAATAGATAAACAAAATCTCCTCTTCTTGAATATGCACCCTCTATACAAATATTAATTCATGCTAGTATCACATGATTTTCATAACGTGAAAGAGAGAGAGACCTCCATTTTTTATTTTATTTTTATAACTTGGGACTTGAAAAGAAGTGTAATTTAGTAAATCAAGATGAAGGCCTTTAGAATTTGTCGATGTTCTTGGTGATTATTTACATATAATATCTATTGTTTGTGAGGAATCTAATGTCTCACTTGGATTGACTTTTAGAGAGTTATTGTTTTTGAATGCATCACCTTAGCATGATCTTTAGTAAGAATGTCAAATATTCATAGTCATCTCGTTCAACTTCCATATGGTGTCTTAGAAAGTGAAACTCTTAGTGGAAATCGCAAGACAAATAAGTGGAACAACAATTCCACAAGTGACAACAAGCTTTGCATACCATTTGTTCAAACCATTGTAGCACATCTTTGCAAAATCCAACAATGGATATATATAGAAATGAAAAATAATCAAGCACTAATGTTTGTTGAAGGCCAGTGGATTTTTTTATAATGCAAAAATATTTAGTGTAGTCCTCAAAGGCCCACATAATATATGGCATGCATCCATATCAAGTAGAATTTTCTAAATATATTATAACCATTGGTTGCACATAAAAATGAACATAACTTGAATGTGTCATTTTCACTTCAAATGATAGGCCATCCCTTCAAGAAAAACATGAAATTAATATAATATTAGCATCATGGCTTGCACTGCATACATAGTAGGCATTGAACATATAAGTTTTATCTTTCTATATCATGATTATAATTGTTGTATTTGGATCACCATTGTGTTGTTTCCTTATGGACCCATGTAGCATACTCCCACTTTTTACTCAATACCAATTGTTATGTTCTTAAGAAAAGAGATGTGCAAGTAACCCAAAAAAAATATAGTGGGTAATCCCATAAATTCACACTTTCTTTCACGTGAGAGCTATTATAAAGACATTAGCATAAATGATCCGAGATCTTTTCATTGTGACTTATAAAGAATTGCATTAAATGAGCATAAATTAAAGTGCACCATTAAAGAAGGGAAAATAAAAAATGAAGAGACATAAACTTAATATCTGAACAAAAAAACTTGATAACAGAGTTTTTCCTTCTCTCAAATGGGTAGGCTCTTTCATTAACTCAGAAAAAGAATTTGGAAAAACACATAAGTATACCTCATTCTGAAATCAAGCTGCAAAAATAATTCTTAGATCATACAATAGACAACACCAATGAATTTGTAGTATCGAATTACCCAAAAATGATTGTCTCCATGCCTCGATCTGACTCTGGCACTCCCAAATGCAAGAAGAATTATGTCTCGGTTTTTGTGCCCTCTGCAACCTGCAATAATGACTATACCATGCATTGAAAAACATGTCCGGAAGGTCGTACAGTTTGTGCCTCCTCCCCCATGCATGGGTGGATACACCTCTTAATAATAAATCCAGGCGATATGAAACAAGTGGTACCCATGGCCTAGTGGTTAGGGGTGGATGTATTAAGGTATAGGCTCTAGCGGAGGTTTCGAGGTCAAGCCCTACAGACTCTTGTTTTTGGTTTGTTATTATTACATGGCATATATATTACATATATTCATTCCACTACATTTAGAGGTGTCACTAGAAGGTTCTCCAACAAGATATAATTGTGGCTATAGTTGGCATGGTCCACTAGATTTGGTGGACTCGCCAACTATTTTGTTTCAAAATTCATTCACGGGTTGTCCTTGTGCATTTCCCGTCTGCCACATGGAAGCCCCTGATTGGGCCATGTGGAATCCTCTCATTGGGCCATGCTACCCCCTGGAAAGTCAGCATGCCACATCAGTCGTACGAGCTGTACAGACTACCACGTGGCACGATCCGATTGGTCCACGGATCGGTCCAAAAAGCCAATAATCAGGTGACACGTGGAATCCTCTAGTGTTGCCACATCATCATCATGATGTCATCATGCCATGTGTCACTTCCCTTATCCTTCCATGTGTATTTTATGGATGTTGATGTCATCCATATAGATGCTGACATCAATAGTATGGATGTCGACTCATCCCCTGCTGACTAGGCTAGGTTGACCAAAGGTTGACCACAAATATATTTCAATTTGTAACTCTATTTGACAAGTCGTTTGCATCGTTACAAATCTTGTGACTTACTCTTCGCGATCGTTCCCTTTTCACCGAGCTTTGGGAAATTTGAATTTTTTCCCTTTCTCTATCTACTGGAGCCATTCTGAGTGTTTTGAGTTGCCTTTATGAGTTCTGAGTTGTTCTTAACCTTCTCTGGATCCTTTTTGGATAACGCCTTCCCACTATCAGATTTTTGGACCACCAAAATATTTCATCAATCAAACGGTAAGTGAGGGAAGAGTCCCCTCACTTTGTCCTTCTAGATCCTCTTTTCCTTTCTTGGATGTGTTCCTTTTAAGCCTACTCGAAGATAATCAACATCACCCCGACATGAAGTCCTCGTCCTCCTTTCCAGGATGATATCTTCCTATAGCTCATCCAAGTACTGAGGTGAAAACTCATTAAATCAAGGTATTGAAACTTCCTCATCTTGATCCATGATCATGGGAGGCTCAAAATGTTTCAAATTCTCATCATTCATAACCGAGTAAATCTACATGTAAGGTGGAAGATCCAGATGAAAAGCATTGGTACCACTTTTCTCCAAGATAGTGAAGGGTCCATAAAGAATGGGCTTGAGTTTCTTTCCTTCACCCTTCAATCTCTCCTTGCTGACGTGAAGCCATACGCGATCTCCAACCTAGAACTGATGATCAACCCTGTGCTTGTCATGTTGATCTTTATGTTGTGCTTGACTTTTCTCTAATTGTTCCCTGACTTCCTGGTGTATCTACTGGATCTTATGGATGAAATTGTAGGCTTTGTCCTTTGTTCATTCTTCATTCATATTGGCATCTCTCCCATACATCAAGTCCAAAGGAACCTTTGGTAGGTACCCAAAACATGTCTCAAAAGATGAAATCTGAGTGGATGAGTGTAATGTTCGGTTGTACGCATGTTTTACATAGGGTATATGTTCATCCCATAACTTGGGATGCTTGCTGCAGTAGCCTCAAAGAAAAAGTACCATTGTTCGGTTTAACACCTCTATCTATCTGTCGATCTGTGAATGGAAAGAAATTCCTCTCTTCAATTTGGTGTCCATAATTCTCCACAAGCTAGTCCAAAAGTCCCTAAGGAATCGAGTATCTCAATCCAATACAATGGATGTGGGTAATCCAATGTGAACCCAAACATACTGAAAGAATAGATTAGTAGTCTGCTCAACAGTGACCTACTTTTTACATGGCATCAAGATACACATCTTGTTGAACGTATCCACTACAACATACAAATAATCATGACCCCCTTTGGTCATTGGTAATCCCCCTACAAAATTCATGGAGACACTTTCCCATGGATGGTATGGAACAAGAAGTGGTGAGTATTGCCCCAATTTTCTATTAGTGGGCTTACAAGTAGAACATATCACACACCCCTTTACATATTTAGTTATAATTGCTTTCATTTGAGCCCAATAACAAAACCTCTGCAAATGAGCCATAGATTTTCCTACCCCAAAATATCCAGACACAAGAGAAGTGTGAGTTTCTCGTATTACATAGACTCATTCACTTGTAGGAATACATAGCTTTCCAAGATGGTAGAGTAGTTTTCCCTCCAGACAATAGTTCTCTACCTATGCACCAAGGGTTAGCTTCGCATATACTTCTTTAAAATATTCATCGATGGCATATTGTTCTACATAGTTGTCATGAGATAAAGAATTATTTTTCAAAAAAATAGAAGTAGCAATAGGAGGTATAGAAAACATATCATCTACCTCGTTACGTGTACCCTTTTTGTACTTGATTACCAAATGAAATTGTTGTAGAAAACCCATCCACCTGTAGTGTCGATATTGTTGCAATTTGGTCTATGCTTGAAGATACTGTAAGGCCTGGTGATCTGTATGTATGATTGTTTCCTTCCCTAATAAGTAGTGCTTCCATTTCTTTACGTTATGGACTAATGCATACAACTCTTTATCATATGTAGGATAGTTAACAACAACTTGGTTAAAAGTTTCAGAGTGGTAATAGATAGGATTACGATATTGCATGAATACTGCACCCATGGCATATCTGCTAGCATCTGTCTCGATCTCAAAAGTGATCTAGGTGGATATCGGTGGCCACCCACCTATTCCGCGGGCTTGAAAAATAGTTTTCCATCTTGGCAATTTTTCGACAGTTTTTCGGGTTCCAAACTCTGTGGCCGTTTTGAGGCCCTAAACAATGTTTTTTGGGGATTTGGAGCCCAAGTGACTATAAAAGGCACTAACATAGGCCAGTCAAAAATCATACTTCTCATTTATACCTTTCCAATGGTGTATCGAGCGCCCCAAATAGAGATCGTATGAAAAAGTTATGCCCTCGGGAAGTTGACGTATCAACTACCCCAATCGGGGCCCACAAACCTTTTGGATTTTCATCTTTTGGATTTTAATTATGTTAAAAAGGACTTTGGAGCCTCATTGTAACAATCATCTTCTTGTGAATGTGAGTATTTGTCCCATATCTTCTCAGAGATAAGCTGCCACCATTCTAGGGAGTCTTTCACTTAGTATTTTTACAGTCTCTGTACATTTCTTTCATTAATAGAAATCATTTATTACTATACTTCTATGTTTCTTGCAATATTGATGAGTATTTCATTGTAATATATTTTATTTCATTTCGTTCTAAAAAAAATCTAGATCAAAGAGGTTGTTGAAGATTCGACAGTGCTAATAATGGTGCAGTACTGATCTTCTCCTTCAAAATGTTGAAATCTTTTTGTTTCTTTCCTTCCCACTGAAAAGTGTTCTTCACATTGGTTAAGGCATGTAAATGAGTTGCTATAAAGGAGAAGTTGGGAATGAATCTCCTCCAATACTGGACTACACCTAAGAAGCTTCGGACTTCGGTTACACTCTTTGGCTCAAGCCATTTTACAATTACATCAGTTTTGGAAAGATCAATTTTCAATTATCCTCCTCATACAATATGACCTAAGTACACAAGTGCAGTCTTGCCAAATTCACATTTAGACAATTTTACATATGTAATGCACCTCAAATTCACCATAATTTATTTTTTTCTATGACATAATTCAATTTCGTTTAAGCTTAGAATTTAAGAGAAGGTAAGATTCATTTATGTCCATAATGACATTATTACACCAATCTAGTTTACTTTGAACATAAAAGCTTATGTGGATAAATTATTTCCATAATTCTATCACTTCCCTTAACTCTCAAACTACTCCAACATACTTATATGTATATAGGCAATATCTAACCTTAGGTCGAAGGAACCTTTGAGGTTCAATGAGATAAAACTCAGGAGGAATAACATTTCGGAAAGTGTTATCAATATCCAGGAACACATTCCCTGGAAGAAGCGAAGACTGAGTCTTCGAAGACTGAGTCTTCGAAGACTTGGAAAATCATCTAAGCATGAAGTGAGTAAAATCTCAGAAGGAATAGTGACCATCGATCACAGGCATATCTGGACCGTTGGTCCATTTCATGATTTCGGGTATCGCAAGTTGGAAGGATAAAGATCCTTGTCTCTCAAAACCCTGAATCACGAAATCGCAAAATCGCGATTCAACCTGAACCGTCGATCACAGGCATATCTGGACTGTTGGTCCATTTCACGATTTCAGGTATCGCAAGTTGGAGAGATAGAGGTCCTTGTATCCCAAAACCCCGAATCGTGAAATCATGAATTAACGAGGTCAGACGTGGATCATAGATCCCAGGGATTATTGTGAGTCGTTGATAGAACACCAAGACATTTCAGCAACTAGGGATTCTAAGGAGCAGAGACATCCCTTGTACCCTGATTTTCATGAAACGCAAAAGCCTGAAAGAATAGGCGCTGGGACATTTCGGCCTTTCGGCAACCAAGGATTCCAAGGATCAGAGACATCCATTGT
>JASDQU010095322.1:21843-37293 GCA_032191745.1 Picea mariana | reverse complement strand
ATTTTTGGATATAATATAAATATTTATGTTTCTCATTTTTAATTGGTTGATAGAATTGAAATGTTATTGTTCTCTTCAATATGTAAAATTAATTATATAATCAATAAATTTCACCAATCACCACATCTAAATATAAAAAGTTGCACTATGTATTTATTATTATGGATTATTATATTTATTATTTAATATATTATTTATTTTATATTTATGAATATTATAATTCCATTCAACTTACTATTCATTACACATTTTGAATAACAAACTATCCCCACTTATTATCTTTTGACAAAAAATATTCATTACTTATGCATTTAGTTATATTAAGTTTCATTGTTCAACATATATTTCCCAACTAACTATATAATTCTTATTTAATTATAAAATATATACAGTCAAAATTACTATTCCCTCTTCCTTCAATAAACTATGTGATAATCAGATGCCAGAAGTCGTAAAAAGGAGTCTACGAATTTAGAAATATAAAACCCCAATTTTCAATGATATAAAGGCAGTACATGCATCCCAAATAATGCCTCTCTGTGATTTAATTGTCAGTTTGATGCCCCAAAATTTGATTCGCTCTTTCTCCATCTCACAATTTGATTTAATTGTGCTGTCTCCGTGAAAGTGTCTTTCCGACTTCCATGGAATAATCCCTACTCCAATTCACCATATATATGTTTATAATTTTATAAATAAATATTTATTTATTCAAAAGTTCCGTGAAGTGCTTTTATCTTTTCTTTTATTTAGTTGAATATTAGTTTTTACTGGACGTGCTCTAGTTATTCGTGTAACTAAATGGAAGTTAAATTCCTTTGGCATTTCCTTCTATGAAAGAGGGGGTTATGTTGATAGAACCACTTGACCAAGTTGCTCACTTTGAACCGGTTGACCCTGTAGCGATGAGAGCAGCAATATTCCAACCAGTTCGAAAGCTTGTTCCCGCACCCCTTCTTGTGCCCTTTGTTCGGTTCCAAATCGAAATCCATATCGAGATCGAGAAGCAGAGGTGAGGGCAGTTGACCGGGAGAAGTTTGTGTTTCTTGAAAATGTCTAAGAGGTTAATCTTTCTAAGTTTGTAAATTTCAATGTTTATGATAAACTGAATTATGTATTGAGTTTCATTATCTAAAACCATCATAATTTCTTTGCATCTTGAATGTCTTTTTCAAGTTGGATGTGCTCGAGGTACCTAGTTTTGGAACAATGGAAGCTCATTTTGACAACAATGATTTGATGGTTGTGGGAAGTCCACCAATTTTAGAGGAGTCCCCTGCTTCTTATCTTCAATGTGGTTAGTTTTGGGACCATGAAATCTATACTAACTAACAAATGATTTAGATGATTCAAACATTTTGGGGGGGAAGAGAAGAAATTATTTATTATCCAATGGAAAGGAAATACAACATGAAATCTATCACTTGAGGAAAATCTTGTAGCTATGGAATCCAATCCTTTTCTATGAGAAGGTTCTTTGGTTCCTTCAATGAGCTCTCTCTGAAGCGACATGAATATAGGGGTGATTCCCCTTATGCAATGGTGCTTTGGAGGGGAAAATGAGTAAAACAAGTGTAAAGAAACATAAGATATGTGAGTGGAAGCAATGTCTTTCCCACACTTCGGAAAAATCTAAACAATATAACTTTAACAGGTAGCTAGTATCCTAACCAAGCCTCTGATCCTTGAGACAGTCTGTGCAACTGAGAGGAAAGCTTGGTGTGATTGAGAATGACTCCCTCGCTGAGAGGGATTGTTAAATTTGGCAGCATCGACAATTATTCTCCAATGAGAGGCCATATGGGCCACCCCGAGGCTAGCCAGGGAGATTTGGAGAATCAACCAGTCTTGTGAGGTATTGACAAAAGCCAAGGGGAACGCACAACCTCTGTGAGTCAAACCAAAATTCAGGATGAACAAGATGCTATGTGAGTCTAATGCAAAAGTCGGGGGGGAATGTACAACCTCTGTGGGCATAGACAGTCTAGTGCAAAAGTTAAGGGGAACGCACAACCTCTGTGAGCATAGACATACTAGTGCAAAAGTCAAGGGGAACGTACAACCTCTGTGAGCCTAGTCAAGCCATGTGAGCCATGAGCAAAAGTCAAGGCATCTAGCAAAAGTTAGCTTGAATATAAAATTTCTTTGAGCTAGAAACAAATGATATTCCTAATGTTGCAAATGATATAAATGTATTGATCTAGTGCGTCGGCACGTGTAACATTATCCACCATGAAGAGAATTTCGAATTGCCTTGTAAAGAGTGAAGTTGTAACTGAAGTCTTAAGTCTAGTTCTATTTTAGAACTAAAGTATAATGTTGAGTTGTAATTGAAGTCTTAAGTCTAGTTCTATTTTAGAACTAAAGTGTAATGTTGAGTTGCAACTGAAGTCTTAAGTCTAGCTCTATTTTAGAACTAAAGTGTAATGTTGAGTTGCAACTAAAGTCTTAAGTCTAGCTCTATTTTTGAACTAAAGTGTAATGTTGAGTTGTAACTAGTCTCAAGTCTAGTTCTAAGTTCGAACTAAAGCATACCAGTCTCAAGTCTAGTTCTATTTTCGAACTAAAGTGTAATGCTGAGTTGTAACCAGTCTCAAGTCTAGTTCTAAGTTTGAACTAAAGTATGAAGTTGAGTTATTATTAACTCATGCAAACATGTTACTATTTCGAGTCTCTCCTCTTCTCCTCTTCAACCTATATAAGCAGAGGTCGACCCCTCTCTTCAATACAATTTTGATATGCAGGTTAAGGGAGAAGAAATAGACGAGCATATCTGTGATAAAGAGGCAACATACCAAAGCAACATATCAGTGTTGTATATCAACAATAGAGGCTGCATATCAGAGGCATATATCATCATCATATCAGTGTTGTATATCAACAATAGAGGCAACATATCAGAGGTGTATTTCAACAAGGTCTCTTAAGTCTTTGTCAGGTCAGAGTCATCTTGGCAAGCTCTTTAAGAGTAGAACATTCATGGTGGATATTTGTAAGTGATCTTACATTATTAATGCAATAAAGGAATATCGTTCGCTGGGGTTTTTCTCCCTATATAGGGTTTCCCCAGGGTATATGTGTTGTTGATGTGCATGCTTACTTATCTACATAGTTATTGCTATTCGGTTATGATTTGGTATTGTTGAAGTGTATTAAGATGGAATCAAAGTGTTGAAGAAAATAAAAGAATTAATCTGCATAAGAAATCAAGCTCATAATTTAACAAGGAAGACTTCTCAATGTTTTTTCTATGATTCTTTGATCCTCAAGAGTGTCTCCATTAGTTCTAATTTGATTAACCAAGATCATAGTACGAGTAAATAAATCATTCATTGACTCAGACTCCTTCATTTGCAAAATTTCAATATCTCTTCTTAACAATTGCAACTTGACAAACTTTACCTTGCTGCATGCATTTTGCAAATCTCCCATGCTTGCTTGGATTTTGTAGCTGCTGCTATCCTTGGAAAAATGGAGTCTCCCATAGTTGTCTGTATAAAGTAAAGAGCCTTGGCATCCTTCTTCTTGTTCTGCTTCAGTGTGTTCCTCTCAGCTTGAGTGAGTGCATTGAATGAAACTTGGTCTGTAGGCTCAGGGAAGCCATTTTCAATTAGCTCCCACAACTCTTGAGAGAAGAAAATGGTCTTCATATTGATGCACCAAACATCATAATTTTTCCCATCAAATTGTCTACTTGCTGCCACAAGCTACTGCTGCTAGCCATTTTAAAGAACCACAATATAAACACAAAACACCTCCTATAACCTGCTCCGATAACAATCTGTGGGAAAAATTATAGAGTTTGTGCAATAAATAGAGTAAAAACAGAGTATTCAAGTCTGTTGTATATGGAGAAAGAAAAACCGGATTTATATTGCCAACAATGTTCAATTACAATCAGTTTTGTTGCACTTACTATTCTTCCTCTCTCCATAAATTCTTTTTATCTATCCTCTCCTCTATATATAAAATGAACAGACTTCTATTGCTTATATAAAACAGAGCTGGAAAATACCCTAACCACTACAACCACATGCAGACATTTATTTCACTATTGTGTATGATTTGATGACTACATATGATTTGATGGTTGTAGGGTGTATGATTTGATGACTATAGGATAGGCCAAGCATCAAGCAATATTCACAAAGTTTTCATACATCAAAAAATCCACTACATTACAATATCTTACCTTTGATATTAGAAATGCTTTCAATGTTTTAAACATTGTCAATCTACTCATAACTTCCATAGAAGAGGTCTTTCTCTGCTTGTCACAACTTCCATACAAGGCGTCATAACTTAGATCCAAAGGGTCATATCTTAGATACAATAGGTCTTTCTCCTCTTGTTGGCGCAGATGTTCGAGTACTTGGCCACCGCATTGCAGTTTGGGACCCCGAGAAACATTAAGCACCCTCAACCACATCAAATGTTCGATCCCTACAAGTTCTTCTAACGCATTGCAGCTTGACACCTTTAGCACTCGAAGTTTTGTCAGCTGCTACAAGTCCAATATGCCCATGACCCCACATTTATAAAGCTCCAACGTGTCCAAAGATTTTAACGCTCCAAGACCAAAAAGATCCTCCACTTTTGGATAATTTAAAATGTCCAGCATTTGAATTTTTGCAAGACCACAGAACGCTTCAATGCTTTCCAAATCAAGACAATCCCACAATTCTAATTCCATGAGTGTATCTGGCAACATTCCAACCTCTGCTAGGCCTTTACAATTGTAGATGTAAAGATGTTGAAGGTTGGGGCAAATACCTTTACCAAATGCTATCTCCGATATCCTTGTTGAGACTAGCCACAACTCTGTAAGGCCAAGCATGCACTCAACTAAAGAATCTCTTTTGAATGACATTTCTCTTAATGGACTATCAAATACTACTAATTTTGACAGATTGTTCAGTGCCATGATACATGGTGGTAAGCATTCGACACCTGTTCCGTTGAGCATCAACTAGATATTTTCATCATAGATATTTTCCCTGCAAGAAGCATCAACTATTGAGGTTTCCACAAAAGAAAAACTTTCTAAATACATGTTTGTATTTTTCTTTATAAACATACATGTTCATATTTCCTACATTGTAGAATATTTACTTTACATTATATTTTTATTCCACTATATTTTTATTCTACTAAGATATGTTGTTTCTGATTTTTTAATGGAAACCTCACCATCATTGCACAAATTTTCCATGCAAGAGGAGTCCACCTAGTTTTCACAAAAGAAGAATGGTCAAAATACATGTTCGTATTTTTCCTTATAAACATACATGTCCGTGTATTTCTCCTTATATACATGTTCATATTTTCTACCCTGTAAAATATACATTTTTCACAATTAACAATCACCGTAAGTTTATTATGGATAATATCAACTTTTATATTATAGCTCCAACCTGCCTTATGGAATGTAACTCATAGTTCATGCATTGCAAAAATACATATTATTCTTCCTATATTTATTATTTAAACTATTTTTATTCAATTAAAAAAATACATGGATATTTAAAATTGTTTTAAAGTTTTTTTTTAATTTTCTTTTAATTGTAATTATTAATTGCAAATAAATTATTAAAAGTAACTAATATAAGAAAATTGATGTATTAATTTAAAGTGGAAAATGACTCTTAATAATATAAACATATCAACCACTCTTAATAATATTGTTATGGTTACGTTAGTAGATAAATTTTTAAATTAAAAATCTAATAACAATAAAAATTGTATTGACTGAAATTGTTGTTGGTTGTGCATAGACCACCCTCAACAAATTCAACACACTATGAGGTCATATGCACCTTCCTCAACAAAATTTGCATCTTCTGGACTTTCTGGAGTATGTACAACATATAGGATTAAGACATAGTATAAATGTTCTACATTTTTTCCCATTTTTGATTAGACTACTATTACCTAAAATCCGACAATCCTTATTTGGAGTTTATTATCATCTAGTTTTTATTTAATTCCGAAAATAGAGTGACAATTACAGTGATTTACTTGTCAAATTGTTTTTGCAAGACACATTAAAATGTATAAAATATTTAGTACAAATTTGACTAGAGAGTTGGATTTAAAATTCCAACCCTGTAGTGTGATTATCTATAGGCTTGTTTGGTGTTTAGTCGAATAAAAATTGTTATGACTGAACATTATCGCTATAATTGAAAAATCTAAAGTGTGGCTGATTCAAATTGAATCCAAGAAATATCTTTGGATTATCAAGACTTTAGCACATTTATAACAAATCAAATACTTTATTTAAGAGAAGACGATTCCACTAGGACTTTAACATCATTTCTTTAAAGGCAATTTTAAAAACAAATATAAAAAATGTAAGACTTTTTGTTTTGTGTTCATAGAGCATAGAGTTCATGTCAATTTAAAGGAGGTTTCCATGAACAAAGCATTTTGGTTTTATTTATTTTATGTTATTAGTCCCTGTCGTAGGCATAGAGGGACTATAGCCATCAATAATGCGTTGACTACATATTAGTTTGTACTTTGACCTGAAATATTTCCACAATACCTATTGTTGGAGCTATGGAATTAAAAGCATATATTCTTATATAATAAAAAGTAACATATATGTACTGATATGATTGGATAAGAGATTGGAGGTCTTATTTCTAGCTTTGTTATTCCCAATGTAGTATATGGAAACATATCAGAAGTTTTTGTCCTACACAGTATTTGTTAATCATATATTTTTCATCTATATTGCTTGAAGGTCGATTAATGCTACCATTAGTTCTAATGTTTGTATTATCATTTTCTGTTAGGTGAATATATCCGTAAGTTTTCATATGTATTAAGCATATTGAAATGTTTTGAAAGCTCTATAGTGATTGAGAATTACAGATTTTATACCGTGTTTGGCGGATGTGTATTTTTTGAAATGTATTGACACTTATTCCGAGATGCATCAATAGGCCTGACAGCATAAATGTTTACATGATGCAACATCCTCCAACACCCCTGACAGCTTAAATGTTTGCATATGACAAGGTCCTTAGACAGCCTGACAGTCTTAAATGTTTATGTAAATACACTTCTCGGAGTACATTTTTCCTCGAAATTTTATTTACAGTTACAACAAATTTGCACAGTCTTGTTTGTCCACCACCAGTTCAACAAACATTGTATGTTTCATCCTTACTCCTCCATTGAAGCTACATACATTGTTTACTGGTTCAGTGACTGCTTCTTCTTCGTTGGTTTGTCGATTTCTGCCATTGTATGTTTCATCCTCGTAATCGTTGAAGCTACATACATTGTTTACTGGTTCAGTGAGTGCTTCATCTTTGTTGGTTTGTTGCTTGTTGCTTGTTGTTGTTTCGCTGGCAATTCGACCTGCGCTTTTTCATTTCATTGTTTCGGAGTAACAATGCCATAGTTTCATTTTGTATTCCTTGTTTATTGTTCAGTGTTTGCAGTAAGAATGTTTGCTTATTTGTAGTCGCATGTTCCTTGTATGTTTCTGGTTCCTTCTGTGTTAGGGCTGTAGTTTCGTAATCGTTGGAGATACATATGTTATTCACTGGCATGGTGGTTCTTGTTGGTTCATTGGTTCGTCAGTTGATGGTTCTATTTTTTTCGTTGGGGATTTCTCTTTGGGGCCCTGTGGGTGCAATTCAACCTGTTGGTGCTTTCTCGCTGCTTTGATCCTTGCTGTTTTCTTTTGTTTGATTCGGCCTTACAGGGTTGGGGTGAAGCAGCGGTGGTTGGAGGTTTTCTTTTTTCTTTTTTTTGGATTGTTATTGTTTTTTGGGGGCGCTTTACGGTGTTTAGCCCCTGTACCCATGAGTTGACATGCAGTTGTGTTATTTTCCATGTCTGTCGAGGGCGATATCTGTTATTCTGTGAGATTTTTCTAGTGCTCCAGTCCTGCCTTGAAAGAAGATAGTTGCATGCAAAATTGTTGGAGGATTACATCTGAAGTTACAATATCCGTTGTTTTTTTGTTGTAATAAAGCATATGTATGCAGGATAAATTTATAAACTATGTATGGTCATATGTGCAGATATGACATTACATGTTATTTCTCCTCTACATAGACTAGTGTGCACACGATACAATTTGTGTTGTGCTTGAGATATGATATGTGCAACAAAGATTCTGCAAGATTATACTTTGATGTCTGGAAGCATGTTTGAGTGGTTTGCCAGGGAAAACTGAGAACTTGTATTGTGGGAACAACAGTTTGTGTAGAGGATAAAGAACATGGTTAAAGGGCATATGTGGATAAATTGTCGGGAAAAACCAGAAATCGTTTAGTTGCGGCCATGCAATTGCATGATATTGTGTGCCTTGTAATATATTTTGGCTAGGGAAAACAAATCTACATGTTTACAACGATGGATAGAGAAGCACAAAGATTCATGTTTCTTCCTTTTTAGAGTGTTTGTTCAGTCGGTTTTGTTGTATGTACATATTGCTTGTTCTCTAGGGAATACCAGCTTGCATTGATGTTCATTGAATTTTGTGCGTTCCCATATTCAAACAAACAGAGTAGCTGGAGAAAACGAGGGAGTCTTGACTGCATCGGCTGAAGAGGATATAGAAAGGTGTGTGCTTGTACTGTTGTTTCATATTGCATTGTTTTGTATTTCATTTATGGTCTGTATATGTGTTGAAATAGTTGTGTGCCTTCCTACACGTTAAGTTATCTTTCTTACATGCGTACCTTCCTACATACTAAGTTGGTTCATGTCCTTTGTGTTTGCGTTGTATTGTTGCATTTAAACAAACAGAATGGATGGACTGGATGAAGGGCTTTTTGGCAGGTAAATAGACTGGTTTATATTTCTTTTAGATGTTTGTCTTCATACTAACTTGCCTTTGTGTCCATTGCATCTTCAACATTGTTGCCTTGGAAAAAACAGATTGCTTGGATAGGGAGATGAATTTTTCTGTGTAACGACAGAGGGTTCTGTGGTGCAATATTCTAAAAGGTATGCCAAGTGTGCTGGTGAATTAAATATACAAACCAGCTAGGGGCATATAATATTAGACTTGAAAATGATGACTTTGTATTAATGGGCCTTTCTGCGCTCCCTATTTCAACTTTTCCCATTTTCTATTATCCCTTTTGTCTTGTAATTCATCTGCCCAGTGTGCTTTCCGAAAATTCCTTCATGCGCCAGTTGGTGGACTTAAAGATTCACATATGTGGTGGTGCTTCTACCTTCTTCCATAGTTTCCCACTTTCTCGATTGCGGGTGCCAAGCTGGCTGGTCGAATATTGCTCCCCTACCCTTTGGGGGTTCGCGATATAGAGATTGACCATGGTGCCCCATGCTCATGCCCTGTTTACTGTTAAACATTTTTGCGGTTAAAAATTTCAGATGCATAGAGTTTTATGGGTATTTGTTACTTGCGATGGACAATATACAATGCATATGCTTATTTAGTCCTGATGTTCATCTGTACATGCTTGCATCAAAAAAAATTGGACTAGTGACATGGGCATGAGCAGTCAGTCATCCCAGACATTAGCACACTGACAAGGCCAAAGGTAAAGATACATACGCTCTGCTCTTGCTATGTTTACTAAACAAATTTTTTGGCCTATATATTCATCTATGGCATGGTTTAGACAAATATATTCATCTATATGTTGATGTCATTTGCAATACATGGTTTGCAGCTGGCAAGAAGTATCAACAAGTACAAGCGAGACGACAAACGTGTTGCATGTTCCACAGACTAGGAGGTGTGCTTGTGAAACTGTGGCTCCATAGTTCATCAAAACTATGTGTGTACTTGTATAACACTACCATTCACTTTATTTTTCCTATTCAAAAAATTTCATCAGGTCTAGAGTTGTGACATCTAAAGTACTGTCAATAGAGGGCTTGAACAACTACCAAACTGGACAAGTGTTTTTCGGGGACATAATGGTTGTCTATATCACCTACTTGGACAAGGAAAACAAAAGTAGATCCATTATGCGTGCTGACATGACAAACAAGGACACCATGATGATAGTTACACTGACTGTTCCTCCACAGCTTGTCCAGAAACATGCANTGCAGAAAAGATATTGTCGCGTAATGGAATATCCATTACAAATTTTAATATATTGCCCAAAACAATATATGACCATGGTGATTGCGATCGAATAATTTCGCTCAACGAAACAAGCATTGTGGAAAAAATTCTCATTGTTTGTTTAGAATATCATTTCGTCTCGGACTCTACCATTAGCTAGCTTGCACAGAGCATTGATATTTACCCAATCGTAACAATTGGGGTTGTTGTCACATTGGCAAGAAAATTTGGTTCTCAACACATTCTCCATATAAAGGATGGAGAATCAGACAACGACAAGGCAATGGTACCTCTTTTCAGATTCAGTTTTGTCCTTTAGTTTCGCATGTGCATGTATGTTAGATAAGTTACACAAATATTGCATTGTTCCATGTTACAGCTACAATTGTTTGATACGTATTTAGATTTGTTTTCTTCAATGGAACAACAATTGCATAGAGGGCAGATTCCACTTATGTTGTTCAAAAATATAACAAAGAAGAGGGATGCTAGAAAAATTATCTTTCGGACAACCCATGCAACGCTTGTAAATAGTTGTGAGCATATATAGTAGAGGATCTGAACAAATTAGCTCGCTCTACAACTATTTTGTGTATACATCCACAAAACCATTCTCACTTTGATTATAGAAATAGCCTTCAAAAAATTTATGCACCTGCTTATTTGTATTTCATTTTTTTAAAGGGGGAGGGGATGCAGTTGTGTATTATATTGTTCAATGTATTAATCCCTTTGATCGTGTTCCCAGGTTGAAGTTCCTTTAGTTGCAGCCAATGTGTACTCGACCCCCTTTGAGCCTGTATGTGCAAAATGCAACTCCGTTGCTTCTGCCTCTGCTTTGATAACTAACGATACAATTGATTGTCTACAATGCAGTGAAAAATGTCCATATATATATGGACATTTCTTGAATGATGTTATCCAAACCATGGGAAAAACAATCATGCATTGTACGGTTAGGCAACCTCTGTTACAAAAAGTGCTTCCTGAGTTGGCATTGTTTTCATTTGAAACGTATCTACAAAAAAAGGCAAGCAATGTCTACATGTTGCGGCAACTTTAGATACACAACAAATTCACCTTGAATGAGGACAATGCAATTTTTCATATCGGCTGAAGAAGGGGAAAAACAATATCTAACTTTGACAGAAAACGAAAATACGTCATGTGTATCTGTAACATTTGTTGAACATCTAGATGAATGTTCGTTGGACTTGGCCCATATCTCTATAATCCCCATATATCGCATGGCCCTGGTTATTTTCTACTGGAAACATATACCAGAAGCAAGAGAAAACGAATGGGGCGACGTCTTTTATTTGTACATCAAATTGTTTGGTGAAAAGGTCGATGGGTTCTTCTCTATGGAACCTTTTGGGAACTTGCTTGCGTCCTGTTTAAAGTATGGTTGGTTCTTGGTTGTCTGCTTTGTCTATCAATTTGTATACCCTGGAACTTGAATTGTTCTTTGGAGCACATGAAACAATATAATTGAATTATTTAGCCAGCTGGCTTGCAAATCTGCCTGATAATTTCTATGGCGTTGTGATGCAAATGTACTATGTACAACGAATATATAGTGTGTGAAGTGCAACTGTCCTATCATAGCAATAAGAGGCTCTTAAAATTCAAAATGGTCGTTGTTTTGGCATTTTTTGCTTATTCGATGAACTTGGCAAAATTAATATCATGGAATAATTTGAAATGAACGAATATATATTGTGCAGAGTGAAATTGTGCTATCATATGGACAAGAGGGCCTTAAAATTCAAATTGGTCCTTTTTATGCTTGCGGTGATAAAATTTTAAAAAAACTTTCTTTTGTTTGCTTCATTTTTTTACAAATAAGTAATTGAACATCCTTTAATAATTTAATGTAATTCACTTGTACAATATCAATAGTTAATATTAATAATTTAGTATTTGAAAATAATGTTTTTAGATAAATTTAGATAGGATGAGAATCCCTAAACAATTTTAATCTCGAACCCACGGGACATGGAGTCCGCAAGTCCACCTGTCAATTTGTATATCGTGAAACTGTGGGTGATATTTGCAGAACACAGAACAAAAGAGGCTCAAATTTTAGCCCACCAGGCCAAGAACCCGCGATCCAAAAAGTTCCCAAGTATGGAACGAGGGATTCGCATATGCTCTATAAAATCTCATCCATACTTTCTAAAAGTACATGTTAACTATGTATTGGTCGTTTGTCAGAAAACTTTTATATCAGTCCCCCGATTAGATTGTACAAACTTTCTCGTCTAATTAAATTCTGCAATACCAAAATTTAATATTAATAATTTAGTATTGAAAATAATGTTTTTAGATATGTTATATAGTTGATAGGGATTAACATCTGTAAACAATGGAAAAATTGAACCCACCATCCCTGAAGTCCATCTGTCAATTTGTATATCGCGGAACTCCAACTTCTCTTTGTAGGACAGGGAACAATGAAACTGCAATGTCGAGGAAGCGAGCTCGCAGGTCCGCTTGTCAATTTCTATATCATGGAATTGTGAATGGTGTTTGTACAGTGTGGAACAATAGAGGCCCAATTTTCAGCCCACCAGCTCCAGAGCCCCTGATAAAAAAAAATGGCTAAATATGGAATTCATACGGGATCGCTATGGGACAATAAAAGTGCAATGTTCAGGCAACTATCCCAAGTCCACCTACCAATTTGTATATCAAGGAAGTCTAGGTGATATTTGTAGGGCACAGAATAATAAAACCTCAATTTTCAGCCCACCAGACTGCCAACCCACGATCCAAAAATCACCTGGGTATGGAAAAGGAATCTGCATATGCTCTATAAAATCTCATGTCCATACTTTATAAAAGTACATGTTTACTATGTATTGCTCGTTTGTCAGAAAAATTTTATATCAATCGATTCACCAAAATGAACAAACTTTGTCCTTTGTTTAAATTCTACAATATCAATATGTAATATTAATAATTTACTATTGAAAATAATGTTTTTTTATAAGTTGGATAGTTGATAGGGATTGCCATCCATAAACAATGGAAAATTTGAAATCGCCATCCCTCGAGTCCATCATCAAAAAAGCCCACAAGTCATCTTATCAATTTGTATATCGCGGAAGTCTGGGTGGTATTTTTAGGACATGAAACAATAGAGACTTTATTTTCAGCCCACCAGGCCGCGAACCTGCGATCCAAAAGGTGCCTAAGTATAGAATGAGGGATCCGCATATGCTCTGTAAAATCTCATGTCCATATTTTATATAATGACTCATGTCTAGAAATTCTCCTATCAATTTGTATATCACGAAAGTCTAGGTGATATTTGTAGGAAACGGAACAATACATACTCAATTTTCAACCCGTCAGGCCATGAACCCGCCATCAAAAAAGTTCCCAAGTATGGAATGACGGATCCACATATGTTCCAGAACAATAAAAATTCAATGTTCAGCCAAAATAAGTTAGTGTTGAAAATAATGTTTTTTTATAAGTTGGATAGTTGATAGGGATTGTGATCCGTAAACAATGGAAAATTTGAACCCGCCATCCCTCGAGTCCATCAGCGAAGCAGCCCACAAGTCCTGTCAATTTGTATATAGTGGAAGTCTGGGTGATATTTGTAGGACACAGAACAATAGAGACTCTATCTTTAGCTCGCCAGGTCATGAACACATGATCCAAAAAGTCCCCAAGTTCAGAATGAGGGATCTGCATATGCTCTGTAAAATCTCATGTCCATATTTTATATAGAGACTCATGTCCACAAGTTTGCCTGTCAATTTGTATATCGCGGAAGTTTAGGTGCTATTTGTAGGACACAGAACAATAGATACTCAATTTTCATCCCATGAGGCCGCAAACCCGCCATCCAAAAAGTTCCCAAGTATGGAATGACGGATCCACATATGTTCTAGAACAATAAAAATGCAATGTTCAGCCAAAGTAGTTAAGTATTGAAAATAATGTTTTTTTATATGTTGGATAGTTGATAGGAATTGTCATCCGTAAACAATGGCAAATTTGAACCCGCTAGCCCTCGAGTCCATCAGCGAAGAATCCCACAAGTCCTCTTGTCAATTTGTATATTGCAGAAGTCTGGGTGGTATTTGTAGGACACGGAACAATAGAGACTCTAATTTCAGGCCGCTAGGCCACAAACCTGTGATAAAAAAAGTGCCCAAGTATCGAATGACGGATCTGCATATGCTCTGTAAAATCTCATGTCCATATTTTATATAGACTCATGTCCACAAGTCTGCCTGTCAATTTGTATATGGTGGAAGTGTAGGTGCTATTTTTGTTCGACAACACAGGTATTCCAAAGGAGGAACACCTTTAGTAACCACTCACATAACCATATCAAATATAAACACACTGATGTTTTCATGTGGTAAAACCCCTACAAGGAAACATCTACGACCCCAACCAATGCGGCCACTTGGAGCAGTTTATTAATGCAAAGAAAAAGATTACAAAGAGATTTTACAAGAGAGTTTCTCATAGTAGATCACCGACAAATGACCCTCCATGCTCTTTAAATAGAGATCATGGAACAATCGGGTGTTAAGCCATGGATCAATGGCTGTTAAGATCGAGGAGAGTATGAACCGTCAGATCACTCTATGTTGGGAACATATCGTGACTGTCGAATTTCCTAACTACAAATGCATACTAATGCATACTAAATGAACACACTAAGAAACACACTTTTACCTAATGACATGTTAGACCAAGTAGATCGTAACTAACTCCTAAGTGTCTAAATATCCTAACGTCCCCCCTTAAGAACAACTTGGGATAGGATTGAAGGATTTACAATACTGACACAATAGGAGAAGGAAGGAGGCATTAGAGCCTATCCCCCCTTAATGACAACTTCTTGAACTCCTAACATAGATCGAAGTTTGGAAAACTTCTCTTTTGTAAGAGACTTTGTGAAAATGTCTACAACTTGATCTTCTGTAGGGAAAAAGAGCACTTCAATAACTTGATCATGAATTAGCTTTCTGATGAAGTGCATGTGTATCTCGATGTGTTTTCTACGATGATGTTGAACTGGGTCTTTGGTGAGCTTGATGGATTTTGATTGTCACACCAAAGGTTGGTCGGATGCTGGTGCTGGAATCCAAACTCTGAAAGGATCTGTCAAAGCCATAGGGCTTCCTGACTTGCATTTACCGCTGCTCGGTACTAAGCTTCTACTGAAGAAAGTGCAATAGCCTGTTGTTTCTTACAGGCCCAAGTGACAGGTCCTAAACCAAGGCTGAAAACATAACCCACAGTAGATTTCCGATCATCAGGGTCGTCGGCCCAATCTAAATCAGTGAAACCAACCAATAAAGGAGTCCCCCCTGAACTATAATGTATCCTGAACTGAACTATAT
>JASDQU010095321.1:0-21789 GCA_032191745.1 Picea mariana | reverse complement strand
AAAAATACCCTTTCGGAACCGTCGTTGTTATAGCAAGATTGTTGGAACATCTTCAAATCATCAAATATTATAGGCCAATTTTAGGTCACCATCGTTGCAATTGCGACGATCGTGACCTAAAAATATATATTTATTTTTACAGCTATTTATTTTAGGTCATTTTCAACGGTAAAGTTAACTAAATTTTTATGGTCAAATTTTGTCGCATAGGCGACGGAAAATGTAAGGTCGTCGCTTATGCGATGAAAATTGACCATTACAGTTCATTCAAACTGTAGGCATCGAGATGGCGACGAACACGGGGTAGATTTAGAAAAAAAAAAAATCTCTTGCATGTTGCGACGAAAGAGTACTTTCGTCGCAAGTGGTCGTCACAAATTTTTCAATATGTAGTAGTGAAACCAAGGAACCAAGTTCCTTCTAACTGAGCCTCCACCACTTCAATCCTCCACCAAAGACAATCTCAAAGGAGAGAGACAATGAGGTTCTCTCAACAATAGGGAAAGATCTTGTGGGTTGAACACTGTGTTCAGAATTGAGGGACAAAGGGATGCAGACTCAATATGAAGTAATTTCTCCAGAGTAACTTTTCTCTCAAAGTTGAATGCTTTCTTCTCTTTTCCATAGCTTGAAATTGTGCTCTTATAGCCTTCAAAATGAAACAGAAGGGTCGAGTCAGAACGTTTCCAGTATATGGAATGCCAAGGATCATAGATCTCTTGTCGTGACATGGAAACTGGACTCCATTTTTGTATTTTCTGGCACAAATCCTAATGTACGCAGGCTGTAGTGGAGTAGCTTGCGTATACGCTTGTTGTATAGTTGATAGGGTGCGTATATGTGGAGAAATGTTTATTTTTAGCTATGGATTTATCAAAAAGGGATGATAAGTCTGCATAGGGAAATGGAAAAAGGCCCTTTGTGCAAGATAGGAATGGTGAGGCAATTATTGCTATAACAGGACTAGATTGGAGGTTTTATTTGGGAATAAATAATATTGTGAAGATTTCATGCAGGAGGTTGAAAATATAGAGCTAGAAGAGAAGCCATCAAATGATCAAACCTCTTATTATGAAGAGTCTTCTACAAAAGTATTTGCAGAAATTTGTATTCCATTAATTGAATATGATGTCTACTCCATTTCAGATTTGTTTTCTGAAATTCATGTGGAAGATATATGGCATGCATCTTAGGAGTCACATGAAGACACTTTTCAATGCACCATGCATGCATCTCAGGAGACAAAAAGGGAGCCATGCACATCAAACTCAATTTTGATATTTTATGATCACAATTTGCAAAAACAAATTGGATATTTGAATTCCTCTCGGGAAAATGTGCAATTTCAAAAAAACAAATTCGTCTGAAACGGAGTCCAGGAAGTGAATTTATGATCATTTCAAAATCAACAAAATTTCAGCGTTTTTCCGGAAACGACCCCACGGTTTTCATAGTTTCATCCAAAATTTGGATATTATTCATTACAATAAGAGAAAGTGGATATGTGTGGGCATATCAGTGATGCATCTACTTCACCAGATCCATGCAGACATCGACATCTTCAACAAAATATTCAACGAGCACAAACTTGCACAATTGTGAGGTCTTCTTGGAGTGAAGGACAAGGTTGCTTAGCAACTACTTTTTGTTCCTTCTCATTTTATTTTTTTATACATTGTAATTTGAGGGGGGGGTTTCCCATGAGTTTTTCCTTCTTTCCTCGTTTATTTCAGTGTATCTTTTGTATTTGGGTACCTAACATGGCCTCGTTGTCGGGATCCATTTTTTATTTTCACCATAGTGATGTTCAAAGGGGGTGTTGGAATTACTTCACACGCACCTAGGATTTATTTTTCCTAAGGTTTTTCCTTTTTTATTCTTCATAATTAGTCATTATCCAGTCTCCTATATTTTAGGGGAGAATATTCCACCTGGAGAATATTCTCTTTCAGTTGACACTTCATTTTGACTAGTTGAGTTGAGTTTAGATGTTGCATTGGTTTTGTCACCATGCAACATTGGGAACATCACCATGATAATGAAAACTTGACTTGGGATCATCACCAGACTGGTGCATTACCCTTTATTTCCTGAGTTAACTCCTGACTACTCTTTTTTTAGTCAGTTAACTGAAGACTAGTTGACTAGTTAACTCAACTAGGTGGCAGTTCACTCCCGTAACTGCCTGAGAGACTAGACTAGGTGGCAGTTTACTCCCGTAACTGTTGGTGTGTGTCCAGATCACTCTATACCACCACTATGGAGAATCAGTTACTCATGTAGCCTATATCTATTGTAAATTATTCACTCTTTGATTGTGGAATACGTTAATGAGAATTCTTCCATTTTTTTCTCTGTTGCTTCTTCTTTCTCAATTTCTCTCTGCAAATGTGTGTGGTATTTTCTAGCTAGATCTATTATGTGCAGGTTCAACACAATTACAAGTGTGGCCTATTTTTGTTATCAACAATAACATTCCTCCTTGGATGTCAATAAATAGGGAGCACAAAATGTTGACAATGATTGTTCTAGTTATTTGTTTACATTAATTTTTTGAATCTAACATTTTCATTTGTTTCGTTTTTTTCATAATATCTTTTTTTTATTTATTACTTATATATACATATCACAGTTATAGTAATTATGCGTAATTTAAAACAATTAGGTAAGTATCAGGTTAAATATATGAATTTATATATCGAGCCTCTTATCGACGAGATACTAAAGTTATAGGTTGGCATCACTATGTATGACATCTGTAAACCAATCGGGGAGAATAAATTTAAATTCCGTGGAATACTGTTATGGACAATTCATGATGCACCAGGACTAACACATTTTTGTGGTATGTAGCATTCTATTTCTCTTTAATACTATATAATTTTTTAAAGATATCATTCTTCATGTTTAATTTTTAAATAATCTCATTGTATAATTTACATTAATCCATCCATTGCAGGTCTTCAAACAAAGGGTAAATTTGCATTTCCAGTTTGTGTTCCTAAGATGAAATGTTGTTATTCAAAATTTTTAGGAAAGGTGGTGTTTAATGAGTATAGGCATCTCCTCCATAAGAGACATAGGTATCGTACTACTGAAAAACATATTTTCATTGGGAAAGAAGAGACTGGTTTAAAACCATGAAGAATGACACCTCACCTATGGAGGTTGGAATATAATAGAAATCGTCAAGATACACAATTTATTTATGTATCGTATATCATGTAATTTTTGAATTTTTATTTTAATCATTGAATTTATTTTACCGTATTTGATAATTATTTTTGTGATTTCTTTTATGCTTCATGAAGACCGCCATCATGAAGGTATTAATAATGGGCTTCCATGAGGAATGAAATGTTATACCACTCAATTCATGAGGTTTCACTACTATGAGGAGCTAAAAATAGCTCATTTGTTTGATACAATGCATATCGAGAAGAATGTGACATAAACATTATGGCGAATCATAGATGGTAGGAGGGATAAAGAAAAAAATGTCAAAAATTCTACTGACATTCAGGAAGCTAATCATGCAATGCAAAGTTTGATTGCAATAAAATAGAGATGGACTAGACCAAAATAACCTTCCATGGTTATTAACAGAGAAAAAAATCAATGATGTAAAATAGGTCATTCAAAGAATTAAATTTCTCATGGGTTTTTCTTCAAACATAAATAATATCTTAACGAAGAAAGGTGAATTTGGTGGGATAAAAACACATGATTGGAATACCTTCATTAAGGTAATAATTTTGGTATACATATTTATATATATTGGCCTTATACATCTTTTAAGTTTCTTATTTTTTTTGTCTACTTTGGTCGAAACAAATAACGATTCATTTTTTTTTTACAGTATGTTCTACCACTATCTCTCCCAAACGACTTTGACAACAACGTCAAACAAGTTATATATGATCTTGGAAAATACATGAGGTAAGTAGTTGTGATTTATATGAAAAATGTTCTTTCAATTTGTTGTACTCACTGACATGTGTTTTACTTGTAATGTAATATATTATATTATGTTATGTTGAAACATGTTATTTTCGTGTGTCATGATCTCATGTAAATGGTTGTGATTGAATGAAATCCATGAAGATGATATAAAGTATTGGAAGAGAGAAATTCCTCGTCTAATGTGTGAAATGAAAAATTATCTACCTCTAACATTTTACAATACGCAAGAACACTACCTCATACACCAAGTTGAGAAGATTGAAATTTGTGGACCTGTTCACGCAAGGTCAATGTGGATAGTGGAGAGGCACTTGAAATCATTGAAGGTGTTGGTTAGACAAAGAGCATGTCCTGAGGTTTCTATGATGGAGGGATATATGGTATATCAATCCACGTTGTATATTACTCAGTATATTCCTAAATTAGTAGCTCCAACTATGCATGCAGTGGATCTCATTTGGGATGTGAACTCCATCAAAAACTTTGAAGATCAAGAGCACCTGTTGGGGAAAGGTAGAATGAAAAAAATGAGAGGTAATATATTAATAATTGTGGAGATTTGTATTAATAATAAATATAAAGTTTATTTTATGTATATGATCATACTCATTAATATATTAATATTTTTTATTTCATAAATTATTAATATTTATAACCATGGACATTATAACTAATATTTAATATTGGTGAATTTTGATTTTTTGATTCAGTTGATCAAAAGTGGGATGCATTGCATTTATACATTGCAAACAATACTGATTGGATGAATGTGTAGATTGAAAGATGTAAACAATAACATGGAGGTAGGTTATCATGGCAACGACTATCTGAATTGGTTAGAGAAGCTCATTTTAATGAAGATGTCACTGTTGTGCAAAGGGAAATTGATTTAGCATATGGATTGAAAGATGGACAAGCAAGAAAATTCATCCATTTTATTCAGTTATTTTATATTAAATTAATGTGACTACATGTGTACTATATTTTTTAGATACTTTCCAAGTTATATAAATATATATGTTAATTTATTAATTGACAATGCATCTTTTACATATATGGCATACTACAATTGAAACACCACAAGGCTATGTGGTGCAATGGTCATAAATTTTGTATCAAACAGTTGGATGAAACCAGGAAAACTTCTGATAGTGGGATAACTACAGTATTCCATGTCACTAATGTTTCTTCTAGGAGTGATAGACATCCCCGAGAATCTTAAAATAGATACTATGGGTATTTAAATGATATACTTGAGTGTGACTTTAATTCCTTCAAATTAGTTATGTTCGACGTCAAATGGTATAGGTTATGAATGCATGAACGCGATGAGGAAAGAACTGTTATTCAACATGCCAACGAATTTCTAATGATTAAAACAATGGTGTTTGAAAGAGGACATGATCGTTATGTTTTTCCAAGCCAATGTGAACAGGTCTTTTACTCAAATGTTCCAGGTGAGAGGGATTCGTCATTTGTTGTTAGATATAATCCAAGGGGAAGGACAGTTAAGTATAATCATTTATAGGAAGAAGATGATATTGAATATCAAGAAGATGATTCACTAGATTAGACAGAGCCAGAAGATCATGCAGGGTCGACAGACGAAGAAGACGAAGAATATCATGATCCAGGCATAGGTGACAATATTGCAATTCTTGATGATGATGTCAATCAACATATGCTTGCAAATGACATTGATGATGATGATGATATCGTCAATACTTTCAACATCGTTTCTGAACCGAATGATGATACAGATGTTGATTTCAATGAAGAAGATCAAGATACAAAATAAGTATGATTATACAAATGTTGAGCTGGATCAGGTACGTGACTATATATTTTAATTTGTATGAATTATTCTCTTAAAATAATTTACTTATAATGTCATGGATTAGTTATATGTTTTTATGTTTTATGCAACGTTTTTTTATCATATGTTACATGTTGTTTACTTATTATGTGAAACCTAAAAATAGTCACCAATATAATAAATTACGTGGTAAACTAAAAATATGATTTACAAACACATAATTTCATTTACCTTCATTAATTTCTGTTTTTGTAGTTTCTATGCATGAATCTTACTAGGACGTTGCTTTTGATTATTTTCTATTTTATAGATTAGGTATTGGGGATCAATTGAGAGTGATGTGAGGGGGAGGGGAGGGGCCATATGAGCTTCCACCTTCACATGGTTTTCCTTGTTCAGTAGAGGATAAATTATTCTTGAAACAAAGAGAAGCTCATTCATTTTTATACCATCATGATCATATATGTCATCAATATTGTTGTCATAGTATTGTGTCAACGAAGTTTCAATGAACGTGTTTGTCATTTCTATAGAATTTTCATTGAAACTGTTTGAAAACATAGGACTTTGAACCATGAGTTATGTCGAAACAAGAACATGTGTTTCCAAAATCAAATATGACTCACACACCCACTCTGATATATATCTGATCTTGGCCTCATTTCATTTGAACATTTTGTTGTGATGAAAAATCCATCTTTTTTTGTATGCACTGAAATTTGACATGGATAGACTATTCACATGGCTTTACGATATGGGAGGGTTTCTGGAATCAAATTTGACTCACACACCCACTTGTTTCCATCATCAATTCATCATGTAAACAATGAACCCTATTTTTCTTTCAAAGTACACAAATTGGTTGACACGAGTTTTAAGTAATTTGCATCAATTGTTCTTCATTTTTCTTTTAGGTTCTAAATTGTATATACAATGTATGTGTGTCATAGTTGTGATGAAAAATCCCTCTTTTTCTTTCATTATTTAATCAACACCATAAAAATATTCCCTTGTAGTACCAAATGCAGGAACGCGTGTACTATCAAATGAATTTTAAAAGGAACAATGAAAATACATTGTACTAGGACTAGACATGGGAAACAATGACCTGTGAATGGGGCCAACATTGAATTTTTTTCAAATTGTTTTTGTATGCACTTAAATTTGACAGGTATAGACTATTCACATTCCTTAACGATATGGGAGGGTTTCTGGACTCAAATTTGATTCACACACCCACTTTTTCCATCATCAATTCATCATGTAAACCATAAACCCTATTTTTATTTCAAAGTACACAAATTGGTTGACACAAGTTTTAATTTTGCATCGTATTTTCTTCATTTTTCTTTCAGGTTCTACATTAATTTATATACAATATACGTGTGTCATAGTTGTGATGAAAAATCATTATTTTTCATTCATTGTTTAATCAACACCATAAAAATATGTCTTTGCAGTAATGGATGTGGGAATGTGTGTACTTTTGAATGAATTTTAAAAGGAAAAACAAAAAATGCATTGTACTAGGAATAGACATGGGAAACAGTGACCTGTGGATGGGGCCAATGTTGAAATTTTTTCAAACTATTTATATATGCACTGAAATTTGACATGGATAGACTATTCGCATGTCTTAACGATATGGGAGGGTTTTTGGACTCAAATTTGACTCACACACCCACTTGTCATGTAAACCATAAACCCTATTTTTCTTTCAAAGTACACAAATTGGACGACACAAGTTTTAAGTTTTCATCAACCTTTCTTCATTTTTCTTTCAGGTTCTACATTAATGTATATACAATGTCTGTGTGTCATAGTTGTGATGAAAAATCCATCTTTTTCGTTCATTGTTTAATCAACACCATAAAAATTTCCCCTTGCAGTAATAGATGTGGGAATCTGTGTATTTTCGAATGAATTTTAAAAGGAACAATGAACAGGCATTGTACTAAGACTAGACATGGGCAACAATGGCCTATGAATGGGGCCAACATTGAAATTTTTTCAAATTGTTTTTGTATGCACTGAAATTTGGCATGGACGGACTATTCGCATGCCTTAACAATATGGGAGTGTTTGTGGAATAAAATTTTACTCACGCACCCACTTTTTCCCATCATTGATTCATCATGTAAACCATAAACCCTATTTTTATTTTAAAGTACACAAATTGGTTGATGCAAGTTTTAAGTTTTCATCAACCTTTCTTCATTTTTATTTCAAGTTCTGCGTTAATGTATATACAATGTACATCTGTCATAGTTGTGATGAAAAATCCTTATTCTTCATTCATTGCTTAATCAACACCATAAAAATATTCTCTTGCAGTACTAGACACGGGAACGTGTGTACTGTTGAACAAATTTTAAAAGGAACAACGGACATAAATTGTACCAGGACTAGACATGGGAAACAGTGCCCTATGAATGGGGCCAACATTGAAATTTTTTCAAACTATTTCTATATGCAATGAAATTTGACATGGATAGACTATTCGCATGCCTTAACGATATGGGAGAGTTTCTGGACTCAAATTTGACTCACACACCCACTTGTTCAAAGATTAAACTCCATTATCTCATATTGAAGCACTTACTAATGCAATGTAATAAAGTGGAATAATGTGACACTTGTCAATGTAATAAATTTCTATCAAGAAGAATTGCAGGGTGATGTCTCTAAAGGATAGTTTCATTGCAGTAATAATGAGGACAAATGGCCATGTGGAAGGGAACTCTAAATGTAAACCTTCTAGTTATGAGAAGAAATTATGAGAATTTAGTATATTTGGTATAGGTTAAAATAAATGTTCTAGTATATATGTTAATGATTCCTAATTTCATATTTTTATTTGAATCAAGGTACTAGCTTGCAAAGTATCAAATTTTAATTTCAAGTTGATAAACCAAATATGAAATGAATCCTAAAACCATTAAGTGTTGGAATTTGTCATTTAAGTGTAGTGTCATGTAGTTATGTTTTAAAACATAGAGAGTAGTCTCTATAGACGTAGAGCAATATGATAAAAGATTCTCTTCTAAACTGATGTTGATCTTTTTAACCTTCAAGAAATATTGATATATATGGTGGTGTGAAAAGAAGTAGAGTAGGTAGAGGATTATAATCAAGGATAATTTAGTACACATCATTTATGAAAACTTTTTGTTATGTGAAAAAATGGAACAAATACATAGTCTAGGAGAAGGTGCAGTACAAAAGGAATGAACTGAAAAAATGAAAATAGTACATAGACGAGAGAGAAAAAAAAAGACATAAAATAACTTGAAGCTTGTGAGATTAATAAAGTACTTCTTTATCGACTTTATTGCATGCCCTTGCATTACTAGATGCGAGGACATGCATATCGGTCATATTTTAGAGGAAATAGATAAAATACATTGTACTAGGGCTAGAGTACATGATGGGAAACAATAAACTGTGAATGAGGACAACATTTAAATTCTTTCAAAATGTTTCTATATGCACTGAAATTTGACATGGATAGACTATTCCCATGCCTTAACGATATAGGAGGATTTCCAGACTCAAATATCACTCACACACCCACTCTATATATCGACCCATTTAGTCCTCCTTTAGTTTTAATTTTCTCGGTCGAATTTTAAAGGAAAAAGATATTAAAAGACATTGTACTAGGGATAGAGTACATGATGGGAAATATTGACCCATGAATGCGGCCAACGTTGAAATTTTTTCAAATTTTTTTTGTATGCACCAATATTTGACATGGATAGGCTATTCACATGCCTTGACGATATGGGAGGGTTTCAAGACTCAAAGATCACTCACACACCCACTCTTTATACTCATCGTCTGTGTCATTCAAAACCAACACCATGCAAATTAGGCCCATGATTTTGTTTGTGGAAAGAAGAAGGCACACGATAGATGAGATTTTGTATTTAAATAATGATTTTGCACTAATATTCTTTATGGAGAAAAAGAATACTTAGATGAGAGAAACAAAAAAAGAAATAGAATAACTTGAAGCTTGTGTGATTAATCATGCATTGACATGGTTAGACTAGACGCATGCATTGATGGCATGGGAGGGTTTCTAGACTCAAACATGACTTGCACAAACAATTCAACAATCAAACAATAATCCTAGTACCTATCACCATTAAAAAAAGGTAGTTTATAAGTTCTTGGAGGACGGGGTATCTTCAAATGTACACATGGGATAAACAAAGGAAATGGATGAGGTGGTTCCATCTAACGAAATATTGGTATGATATTATTTATTACTCTACCTCCAAAATTACCCAATTTAAAGCGCTATATGGTTATGAACCCCCGTCACCGAAGAATTGGGTCATTAAAAATGCAAGTATAAACTATTATTAATCTCTTTTAAAAGAAAATTGACTACCATAGGTTAACTCTCTCTCTTTGTTGTGGAGAAATACATAGTTAAAATAGGATACCTTAATGCAATTAGTATTGCAATAAGGTCTAAATATGCATGAGATGATTTCCTTTTGGACTCATGAATGAGAAATATACCTGGAATGATCAATAAATTTCATCATCGTAAATGTCATCATTGTTGTCATAGTATTGTAGCAACAAAGTTTCAATGAACATGTTTTTCTTCATTGTTATAGCATCTTCGTTGAAACTATTCTAAAACATGTGACTTTGGCCCATGGTTTTGGTGGAAAAAAGAAGATGCTTGATGGAATTTTGTATTTAAATAATGATTTTGTACTAATATTATTTATGGAGAAAAAAAGTACTTAGATGAAAGAAAAAACAAAGAAACGGCATAACTAATGAAGCTTGTGCAATTTATCAAGTTCTTATTTTTTGATGTTATTGCATTACCTTGTAGTACTAGATGCGGGGACATGCATCTTGAACAAATATTAAAAGAAGCAACTAAAATTCATTGTATTAGGACTAGACATGGGAAATTATGACCTATGAATGGGGCTTAGAGGTTGTGCATGTGTCTTTGAATGGTGTTAAATAGTTTTCAAGGGGTCTAGGGATTATGTAAGGCTTATATGGTGCAATGTAGTGTAGTCTATAAGAACAATCTCTATGCCAAACCTCAAAATGGATAGTACCATATATTGTTCATAAGACAAATATTATTTGTATGTTTCCTTTGTGGTGGCTCAAGCCATCACACATGATGCATGCCAATGAAATGTAACAATTGACTATTGAATGACAGTGCTAATTCACATACAAATTATGAACTGAATTAGCTTGCAAATGAACTTTGACAAGCCCTTATGTGCCAAGCATCATTTGATTGGTAGGATCATGATAGATTTCAAGACGCTTATCTCTACAAGGAATTTTTCTTTGGTAGGATATTGGTACCTTTCAATATTCTTATCTCTTATATCTTAGTGCATGACGACTGTCGACAATAATTTGAAAAAAAAAAACAAGAAAATTACAATTTTTAAAGGTAAAATCCAACGTCAAGGCCAATTGTTTGGGTGGCGTCAAAGGATGCCTTCAGATTTTGGGTTCAAATGTAGTTTTTTTAGAACAATGATTCCTTATGTAGGGATTATATGGTGCAAGGGAGTGTATTCTGTCAAAACAATATCTATGCCAAACCTCAAAATGGATAGTACCATATATTGTTGATAAGACAAAGATTATTTGTATGTTGTCTATGTGGTGTCTCAAGCCCTCACACATGATGCATGATCACCAAATATAAATGATATAACATAAGGTTACCCTCTATGGTACCACCTACTATGCCCCATGTCAATTAATTCAAATGGTTTTTCTTTTATTTGAGTTTTGCACTACAAAATCTCTCCAGTGATACATTATACACTTTTATCCCTTTACATGTTGGGCCATCAAGATTAATTGATTCATTCATAAGAAAAAAATTTCATAGAAATCTACATGGAAATGGTTTTTCTTTTATTTGAACTGGTGCATTGTAGACACTTTTCTCCCTCTATTTTTTTCATTGTTGAAATGTATATCATCCCTTCTTTAAGTACACGGGTCCCCAATATTTGAAGTTTCAACTTCTACTTCTTCCAACCCATAAAGTGTTTTGCAAGCAAATGAATTAATTTCATTTTTAACTTTCAAAACAATAGAAATTTTAAATAGAATTAGACATGTAAAATTAAAATTAAAATTATATGTGGGTGTGTAATTATTTTTCCTTGTTTTATGAATTTATCTGGGTCACTTATGAGGACAAAGATATAAAACAAAGAAAATCATTAAACATTTATATGCATATAAGTGTTGGGTTATAAAAGTATCCTTATAAGGATAAAATGATGGGTAGGTCGTTATCTAACTTGTAAAATTTATGGGTTGAGAATTTACTCCAAGTTAGTTGACAAGTTTCTCTCCAAAACCACATGCAAAAACTTTTCAATATAGGAAAAAATGTTCAATTTGAAAAAAAAAAAATAGCATTGCTTGAAACCAAGACAAAATTATACGAATAATAGGTGGTGGATATAACTCCTATTTATACCTTCCTAGTATACCCAAAGTTTGGGGTTTGACTCATTCTTCATATTTCCTTTACCCTTCTTGTCCTATTTCTTGGACTGCTTGTATGGAGGTTGTTGGTAAGGGACATCCTTACCATGCTTTGGTTGTTGCATATTTGCAGACCCGAATTCCCATTTGTTTTAGTGCCTAAATTTTTGCTCCATTTTGACAGCATATCGATAGGAAACTGCTAATGATGATATGTTTAGGAAATCCATTTCGGTTTGGATGTACCTATGCAGAGTCCCACGGTATTTCAGAACCATATGGCACTCAAGGTCTTTGATACCCAGCTTGGTGTGCAAGGTATGGAAAGTATTTGTGAAATCCATCATTATTTGGCTCTTCTCTTGGTGCAATGTGGTCCATCTCATGTACTGGTCTTTATATTTATCAATAGGATAGTATTGTTCTTTGACCACATCCACAAAAAAATTCAAAGTGGGCTCGGCCCCATATATTCCAGATTCCTTTGTGGAAATTTTCTCCCAGTAAGCTTCCGACCAATGCTTGACATGGGGGAGAGACTTGAGGACTGCGAAGGTGATATTTTCCCTGTCGAAAAATTTTTGAACACATAAATAAAATTCTAATAGATTTAACCATTTTTCTAGGGCATCCGCAACTATCTGACCTTCAAATATGGGAATATCACAATTAAATTGTACCTTGAAGGGAGAGGTTCCTCCAAAATGGTCACTTGATGAAGATGTTCTTGTTTCTATAGGCAGGCATTGAAGGATGTGTGAAAAAATCTCGATCATTTCATCCCTCTGTCGCGTGATAGCTTGCTCAAGCAAGAGGTTAATAGAATCTTTTTATCCATTGTTTTTATTTTCTGCCTCCATCGAGGGTTTCTTGGGCATGTGAGAGTGATTGTCCTCAAGAGAGAAAAGTTTGAGACCCTGCTGGATATACTCGGACCTCGTGGGGGACATGCACTGAAAACAATCAAGAGCATCCTGCTCTGATACCACTGATCGAGATTATTTTCAGAATGAAATGAAAGGAGAGATATTACAATGAAACACTCATGAAAATTGCCAGAAACAGAGAAATACAACAATACTTGATCTCTATTAATGAAAAAATTGTAAAGAGACTGTAAAAATACAGAGTGCAAGACTCGCTAGAATGTTGGAAGATTTATCTTTGAGAATAAATGCCATGGCTATGCTCATTCGCATGAAGATAATTACAATGAGGCTCTAAAGGCATTTTTATGTTAAACAGAAATGCCAAAACCCTAAACATCCAAAAACCTAACCCTAGGAGATGAAATGCCAAAATTCATGTGGGCCTCGTTTGGGTAAGTTAGTACATTAACTTCTTGGGGTTATAACTTTTGCATACGATCTTCATTTTAGGCTCGTGATAGCCCTCATGATAGCCCGTTGGAAAGGTATTTTAGATAACTATGCATTATGTCGTAAAACTCTGACTTTGTCTATAGCTTGAATGTGGAACGCAAAAATAACATTGTCTAGGGCCCCAAAACGGCCCTAGAAATACAACAAGATGTGTTGACATGAATACATACAAAATAAGACAGTTGGATTAGGTGGGAGGCCACTAGTATACAACTGGAATATGTGTAGGGATTCAAACAACCCTGGAAGTGTAGAACCCACAATTACAAAGAATTATAGAAAAACGTGTTGAACTAAAAACTGACAAAAGGATCTAGTTGGAACAGGTGGGTGGCCACCAATATCCACCTGGATCAACGAGGCCCTGATACCTACTCTTCCATTTGATGAATTCATCTACGCCTTTGACGCTCCTACATAGGAAGAAGCGAATACGGTAATTTGTTTCTCTTTCCAAGATTTTGATGATGCTTTATTTTGTGATTTAGAAAACGAAGAAGTGTTAGATGAGCCCTTGGATGATTTAAGCCCTTCATGTTATGATAAAGGAAATGAAATGGTTAACAATATTGATGAATTCATACATGTTTGGATATGTAAATGGGTGTGATTGGTTATGATGGGGATCTTATTTACGATATTGAGGATCATTTCCTAATGTTTCCTTTATATCTAATTATGAAATTTGGCAACAAGGAGATGATATAGTTACAAACATCTTCCAAACAACCAAGGATGACCTAGTGCTATGTTTTCATGATGATTTTCAGTCATACCTTGAGGATTTTCATGAGCCTTCCATTGAGAGATTGGATTTATTCTATGAACAATATTATCAGCCACTGTTATTCCATCTCCCTTCGATTACTTTACCTCGTTATGTCACTAAGGATGCAGTTGGGAAAGATGTCCCTTGTCCCAAGTTTTATATAGGGCAGAGCCTTCTCTTAGAATTCAAGGGTAGGTTGAATACCTTAAGAAGAATTTTATTATCTCAATCTTTCAACTCTCCCCTAAGAAGTTTCCAATCATCCTCTAGGTTCTTGCTAGTCCCTTCTCAGACCTCGGGATGTGATGAAGTCCAAGTTAGCCAACCTTCCGACTCTTTGAGTCATTCTTTTGAGCCTTTGAATTTTCATGATCTCTTTCTGAGATGGATTGAACACTTTCCTAGAAGTTTAACTTGGTATAATTGTATCCCTCCCTCCATCCTCCATGAGCTAGACTTTATGATTTCCTATGATATGATACATGCTCTAACTCATGTTATTTTTTTTATTAACTTATCATTGTTTTGGCTTATGATGAATCATAGAGGAAGTTATTATGAGAAATTTCTAGGATGGTTCCACTAGTTATATGACTACACCTAACATTCAACCAGCAGGTAAGTAGGTAGGAATTTGCATCCATTGTACATATCATTGCATATCATTCTAGTATAGTTGTAGTTACATTTCATATTGTTTTGTTTCATTATCTATATATGTATGCTCATGACTATAATTTTTTATTTCAATTTTTATATCATATATGGATGAGGGGTGATATCACAACCCTAGATGCTACTAATATAGTTTTTTGATATTTAGCAGGCACACGTCATAGCATAGATGTTGAGGTTTTCATGCACTTTATGGTGAGAACATGTCCCCGAGTTGGAGCCAGATGTTATCCCCTAGCCTAGGGATAACTAAGTATATCATGTCTCGAGGCCCACAGGTTCTAGACATGGAGTTCCGAGAGTAATATGACCTAATAATGGCCCCAGAGGGCCCCTCTTTTATTCAAGTACAATCCAAATATCTCTAGAAGTAGCATCCATCAAATCAACTTGGTCCTAAAGTAGCAGTGGGTCTTGATCCATGAGGTAATGAGTCTAGGTATAATGGTATGTATGACTCTAATTTTTGAAGCACTTGAACATGTTTTATTTGAATCCTTCTTCATTTCATGACATTTCCTTGGAAATTATGTTATTTTCCTAGTTCAAACCTGGGAGGGTGACATAGTTCCCTAGTAAGTTTATTTCCTTTTAGGATGGGTTGATTCTGGGTGGATATTTGAATATTCATCGTCCGTTTCCTCCATACTTACTTCTAGTGGGGAAAATCCCCCTATTACTATACTGGGTCAAAATATAGATAAAGCATTGACTTCCCTTAACAAACATCTCTAATCCTAAGCTATTCCAAACTATCTGAACAGAAATACAAAAGAGAATAAGGAATATTGGTAAATGTACCTTAGGCCTTAACGTCCAATATAGACCTCCTTCAACTTTGTAGCTTCCTCAGCTACAGGTCTCCTCCCAAAGATGACCTGCAATAATATTTAGGAAAACAATGCTACAAATATAAAATCTCTACTTATCAATGTTAGCATTCAGATATAAACATAGAGGAATTTAATCACTAAATATATTAAGATGCAGTGTATAGGGAAAACAAAAGAACTCTTTTATTCAAACTAAAGATTAAAATATTACAACCTTTTCATCGGTAGACACTCTGCGAACCAGGTCCAGGATCCTCTTAGTGTTGCTCCAAGTGCATCATTCTAATGTTTCCTCTCACAATCAACAAATCTCTTTGGGAAAAGGGAATGGATTGCATAAAGAGAGAGGGATGAAGGGTAATGTTGAGGCCGAATATTAGAAAGGGTTGAAAAGCTTGGGCTAGAAGGGGAAGGGATTTTGGAAGAGTTTCTTTGTTCTCTTTCTTGATGATTGAATGAGACCCTAATACCTCTTTTTATATGAAAAAAATATGGTTATTCAATTTGGGGATGGGATATAGTGGGTTAATGGTTGGAAAAACATCCATTAGTTTGTTAACTCCGCCAAATTCCTTGCAACTTTTTATTTTTTTCAACTTTTGGAGGTAAACGCAGGTTGTCTAGCATGCAACTCATGTATGTACATGGGCTAACTAGTACACAACTCATGTTTGTACATGGGATATAGTGAATAATGGCACATACATGCTCCAAAAAATGGTTTTTTAAGAGAGAGCTTCATCAGTAAATTGGCAACATGTGTAAGTGAAAAGTCCAATTCCATGTATGCATAGGTAGGACATTTTTGGACTATAACACTTACCACTTTCTAGATGTATTCCTTCCATCTCCCCTTTAGTTTTGGGAATTGGTATTGGCTACACTAGGAAGGGTTGTACCTTACCGCATGGGAAGAAAGGGCTAAAATCCCAGAGGGTAAAAGTAAATGGAAAGAGTTAAAATCCAATTTTGAAACCTTTGAGATGTTTTTCCTAGGCATCCTCAAGAAAGGAGTGAAAATATTCTCAACAAGGAAAGGGGACCCACAAGATAACATGAACACTCAAGGTGCTAGTTGATGGATAGGAGGTCTCATCAAGAGTCGGCCTATTATGACCATGGACATGTAGTGGTATGAAATTACCACTTATTTGGTCACCAAACCAGGATAGTGTCTCTTGGTGGCATAGTCAAGAGAAACAGGGTGTCATTAAAATCCATCCTTCTCATTTCTGTGAAATTTTTTGTGGATAACGTTTTCACCTCTGGTCATCAAGCCAGGATAATGTCCCTCAATTATTCCCTTGTAGCACAAGAGAAAAAGATCAAAAGAAATAAAGTTAATAATAAATAGCAACAAATGGTATAGAAAATAATTGCATCCATGACAAGGTGTAGATCACCCTCCACGAAGGCACCTATACATAAGAATCTACATTTCCCTGTTATCAAATGCACACCATTCCCAAATATTTACTCCATGCCACCTCATACACTTCCATAACTTGGACCAAAATACACCTGGGAAACACCCAAAACTTAGGGGGAATTATCCCAATAGGACACCATGAGACCCTCTCCAATCCTTACTTGTCAAATTGCATAACGTCTTTGATAATTTGTTTGGGGTTAAGGGGGCTTTGATGCACATGTTCAGGTAATTTAATTATTGGATGTAATTTACATGCTATGATACTTGTGATTTATGAACCCTTGGAGGGTGTACTTGTTCTCTCTGCAGGACCTTTCCTGGTGAAAAGGTACATATGAGGGAATGATTACCTCATATCTTCATGGGATATCAAATCCAACAGATGGAAGCTGAAACCCCATCCAAGGGGCAAGAAGATTCGGAAGGATTGCACTAGAAAAAAGAAGGGAGTTCCCTTTGGAGGAACTGTGGAAGACCCATACCTAGGGCTTCGTGCTCCTCCCACCTAAACGTTGGCCTTCGGAGGCCTTGGACATCACCTCTGCAGCCCTAGACATCACCTGTCAGTTGGGGTTGTCACCTTGGAGAAATTCATGAGGCTATTAGCACGTGTGGAAAATTTTTAGGCCTTTAGAGGCCCAATGTTTCATATCCTTTTCCTAGCATCCCACACTTGAGAACCAACGTTACCTTTGGAGGCCTATTTAGATGCAAATTTAATTTATTTTGGCAAAAAAGTAATTTTTGTAGTAAATTTGCCAAGTCGGCCTTATTATTGACCTAAAAACTAATTAAGGTCACAATTTTTGTACAAATAAGATAAAAGTAACATTCATTTGATAATAACTAAACACACATAAGTTGTGGACTGAAATTTTTTCCATCTTCAAGGGCTATTGGATGAAATAACTAGTGCTCATATCTTGGGGAATCTTTATGGTGGTTTATCTTGGTATTTTTCATGGTGGAATGGTCTTCAACTAGGGTTTGACTTGATTATTCTTGGCTAAGTAAGGAAAAAATATGCATTTGATTCATGTAATGAATGTTTGTGGTAAAATTTTATTGTTTCATGTCAAATATTATGAAATTCCTTTTTTAAACCCTAGGGGAGAAATATAATTTCTTCTTTTTCCCTATAAACTTTCTACTAGCTTGAATTGCCAATTATACATTGTTTGGAAGTCATCACTAGATCCCTAAAGTGCTATCTCTCTAGTAACCTCACTCTAATTACTAATTATTTTTTAAAATCCTAAGGAAGTAAGGTGCACTAGGGCCTAGAAGTGTCTATTCTCTAGGAAAACCTCTCTTAAGAATTATATGCCTAAGGCCTTGAAGTGCTAACACCAATTGCATATACCTCTTTCCTTGGACAAGTATTATCATTTCTTTATTTCCCAAGTGATATTGTTGTTGTTATTGAATCCATAAGCCCTTAAAGGCACTGATATCTATGCTCTTGTGGATGAATGAGACAAAAACAACTTTCAAACTCTCTTCCTTGAAGCTCTTTCTAACTAACACTAACACTAACCTAGCCTAGTAAGCTAACGCTACCTTTCTCCTATCATAATCACTACTACAATCATTACCTAGCATCCTATCCAAGATTATATGATCTCTTAAATCAGCCCATAGTTTGTATGAGGAAAGGTACAATCAACCAAAGCTAAAAGTGTGCATTTAATTTCCTTTTCAAAGTACATTTCTAAAGGTTTTATAATAGTCGTCATTACTTAAATATTGATATTGCTATAACCCTTTTTTTTCATCCCTAACAATCCTATTAACCAAGTAAACTATCCAAAACTTGCACAAGCCTAGGCGTTATCATATCAAGGCTTTAGTCTCCCCATTTTGCTTATATCCTAAGTGATTTTTCTGAATTTATTATAAGTTGTTGTTGATGTTGTAACCATTGTTACAACCACTATTTGGAGCCCCTGTCATCCCTTAAATTTTCTATAATACAACCCAACATTTGTATTAGGAAAGCTATAATCAATAATTGTTGAAGTAGTTGTGCCATTGCCTCACTAAAGTATTTTTATAAATTCGTTACATTGTTGTCATAATTTTATTACTTTTGAAAGTGTTTTGATAGCCCATTGAGGTCATTTATTGACTTTTTTAAATCTTAAAATTGTAAGTGACATAATACTATCAGATTGCAGATTCTTTTATATCATTTTTTTCATCATAACTTGCAATTTTCGGCTAGATTGTTGCCACTACACTTTAAATCCTTGTTCATATATAACTTGTATTAACAACACATAATTTATCTAGAAGTCACTCATCATAATAATTGAAATCATTTTTATTGTTAACATTTGATGTTTCATTGGTAAGGGGAAGGTACCGTTCAATTTGATTTTCCTTCCTCCCTTTAAACTTTACCAAGTGACTTCTCTCCTTTGACTGACATAGAGAGAGGGGTGGGTTTTACCTAGTCTTATTACCCTTCATTAACCAACTAGGTCCTGGGATGTCTCCCTTGGAGTGAGGTTATACTCCTCCTAAAGAGAAAGAGGTACCATGTTGGGGTGACAATGATAGGGAAACCACCATGTTACGCCAATATAGGCCTACTTTCCTTTAGTCTTTGGGAAAGTACAGATTGTGCGATAACATTTTTGGAGTCATTGTCGGGGAACACTGAATCAACTTTCTTCAATGACACTTTTTCGGTAATCCTTCTATTCAAAGCCTTTAATTCACAAAGCTTACTTGGTGATTCCCTCTTTTCCCTTTGATAATCCTTAAAAGGATTATTTGGTGACTCCACTATTGATAAATCCAACCATGGCTTCTCAATGGAACCCAGGTAATTTTAAACCCTTCAATATGAGTGAAATTCTAGGTTACCCTCGAAAAATAACTCTGAGGTATGAAAAATGGTTCCCAAGATTCACTGGTAGTGGTGAGGAAATCATTGAAGACTATATGAGTGACTTTTAGGACTTCTTTCAACTCCACCCTATTAATGATGATGTTGAAGACCTAAAAATGAAACTTTTCTCTACTACTCTTCATGGCATTGCTAGAATATGGTATGACGGCCTCCCTAATGCTATTATTACATCCATGGATCAATTAGAGGAATTTTTCCTCAAGAGATGGAATGTCAAATAGGATCCAAAAATGTTACTACAAATACTTAATTACATAAAGAAGAATAAAAATGATATTTTTAGGTAGTTCCATACTAGGTTCCATAAGTTGTCACGACAACTCCCTAGAACCTACCATCCTGGACCCAACTTCCTCCTTTTCCTATATATCAGGGAATTCTCAATACAATCAAGATTCATGATTGATAAAAAGGTCCTAAGGTCAATCCAAGAATCTTATGACATGTCCACATAAGTTGAATACAACATCTCTTCATACAAGGAAGAAAATTCCTTATTCTAGAAGTCAAGGTCGATGACCCAAAAGATACCCCAAATGCTCTTAGTACAGAGAAATTAGCTTCCCTTGATATCTTCGTTAGTAAATTCCAAGAAAGATGGGAACAAATCACCAACCAACAAAAGGTTGAGGAGAAGGATCCTAATGAAGGTTACCAATCCCATAAAGAAGAGAAACAATTTACTCATGCTTCTATTGAGGACAATGAGAACCTGATTGAAGAGCGAGATCCTGAAGATATCAAACATAATGATGAAATATTACTATATGCTCCTCCATATGATGAAGCCATCCAAGATCCTATTCTTCCTGCACAATAAGAAGAGAATGAGCTTAGTCATTTTCCTTTTGCAGGATACCCTATTCTATGATTCTGAAGGTGAAGAAGTAAGGGAATCCTTGGATGAGCTATACCCTTTGTATCGTGATGAAGTTGAATATGTAGAAGAAATTCATGAGGACAAGGCACTGATACATTCTCTTCCATTTGATGAAGTCATCCAAGCCTTTGATTCTCCTGCATAGGAAGAAGTGAATATGGTAAGTTGTTTCCCTTTCCAAGATTTTGATGATGCTTTATTTTGTGATTTGGAAAACAAAGAAGTATTATAGGAGCCCTTGGATGCTTTAATCCCTTCATGTTATGATAAACAAAATGACATGGTTAACAATATTAAATAATTCATACATGTTGGGAGACGTAAATAGGATGTGATTGGTTATTATGGGGATCCTATTTAGAACATTGAATATCATTTCCAAATGTTTCATTTACATCTATCATATCAAGTTACTACTAATTCTGAAATTTGGCAAGAAGGAGATGATATAGTTATAGAAATATTTCCAACAACCAGGTATGACTAGGTGCTATGTTTTCATGATGATTTCTGGTCATACCTTGAGTATTTTTATGTGTTCCTTTGAGCACTTGTAATTATTCTATGAATAATATTATCAACCATCGTTGTGCTCAGATATTGATAAGG
>JASDQU010095320.1:10436-21789 GCA_032191745.1 Picea mariana | reverse complement strand
GCTTGCTTCTTCCTGCATTCAGATTCATAGTGCCCATACTTTTTGTAGTAATAGCATTGTATGCTTGATTTGTCATTTGATCTTCTCCCTCTGCCTCTTTGAGGCTGGAAATTCTGATGTTGATTTTGTTGTTGTTGTCTTTGACCTTGGAAATTCTGATTCGGATATTGTTGTGTGTTACCTCTACTGGAGTGAGGGTTACTTTGATTGCTCCCTCTTCCTTGGTAACCTCTGCTTCTTCCTCTGCCTCTCCCTCTGCTGAAGGAGAATTGAGTTTTGAAAGCATTGGAGATTGACTCATTTGTAAGATGCAGTCTGGTCTCATGTGTCACCAGAGAACCAATTAATTCATCTGTTGAAAATCTTGACAGATCCTTGGATTCAAGGATTGTTGTTACAACCATTTCAAATTTCTTGGGTAGACTTCTGAGAATTTTCTCAACAATTCGTTGATCAATGATGGTTTCACCAATCAGTCTGATCTGGTTCACGATGCCCATGACTCTGGTCATGAACTGATCTACAGTTTCGGACTCTGTCATCCTTAGTGTCTCGAATTGCATCCACAAGGTCTGCAATTTAACTGTTTTGACCCTGTCATTTCCTTGATAGGAAGATTTAAGAATGTCCCAGACCTGTTTTGAAGTACCAACGCCTGTGATTTTCGAAAAAATCGAGTCATCCATAGAATTCTGAATCCAGAATTTCGCTTTATTTTCTTTGGTCCTCAGAGTTGCCTGAGCAATTCTCTGCACATTTGTCATGGCAGCGAGGACGGATGGATCCGGTTCCACATATCCAAGATCCACTGGTTCCCAACACTCTTTTGCTTGCAAGAACGATCTCATTCGTAGAGACCAAAACTCGTAATTCTTTCCCAGAAGAATCAGACCCTGAGTTGGTCCTAAATTGCTGGACGACGCCATAAAAAAAAAATTGCAGAAAAAAATAGAGGGAAATTTTGTATTTACCTCCGATTGTCGATTTGTCGATTTTTCGATGGTCGAAGGGAGCTTATCGAGCTTGAATTGGCCCTTGGTCTCCTTACAATGTGACCACACGCCTTGATGGTAAAGCGCTACGGGCTTTTCCGGCTCTTTGTCTTTCAAATCGCCGAAATGCGAAAAATTGCCTTTAGATAATTCAACGGTCCAGATATTGTGTGATCTGACGGTCCAGATCTTATCGGGATATCACGAATCGGGATTTCGTGAGTTCTAAGGACGATTTCTTTTGACTCCTCGATTCCCCGATCTCCGATTTACCGATGGCGCGTTCCTTTCGGGACTTTCCCGATTGCGTTGATCTCCACCACGCGTCCTGAACAGATGGACGACTCAAATCTGCGTTGAGGATTTCACTGTGGAGATGCCCGATCCCGTGATTTGATGAGATGACGTCAGTTGGGCCCCACAATGGAGCTTTCCTCTTGTCGGGATTTCGGACTTTGGAGTTCTGAAGTGCTCGTGTTTCTTGTCCTCAGGATTTACGAAACGTCGAATCCCGATGTGCTCTTTCCTTTTCGGGACTTTTCCCGAGTCCTTGGATTTACACCACGCGTCCTTGAAATATGGACAGTCCTGATTCAACCTCAGGATATCGCGACTTGCGATGCTCCGTTGACACAATTTCTTTGTCAACTTGAAACCCCGAATGCCGAAACGCCGACGGTTTCCTCGATGTCCGCCACATGTCCGGTCAAATGGACGACTGAGACTTTATCGCTATTTTGTGTATCGCGATTTTGCAAGTTTCGAAGTCCTGTTGCAACGGTCTTTCAAAACCGCGAACTCTGAAATGTTGATTTAACGACACTCGGATCTGCTGCCACCTGTCCTCTGAGATGGACGGCTCACAAGTCCTCTTGAGATTTCGCGATATCGTGTATCGAAGTTTTGGAGTGCAATCTTTTGCTCGTCCAACTCCCGATCATCGATTTTGCGATGGGATAAGATCGATGGTTCACGATCTTTCTTGATCCAATGGTCCAGAATGACTCGTGCTTTCGCGATTCGTGAATTCTCACGACATGTCTTCTGACCTTTACACCGACGAGTCACGAAATGCCAAGATCTCGCCATGTGTGTCTTGATGGACGGTCCAGATGATGTCGGGAATTCTCAAGTCCAAAGTTCTCCTGTGCGCTCTATAGGATTAAACCTCGTGCACTTTCTCGCTGATCCAACGACTGTCGGTCCTTTGTGCAAGATCTGACGGCTGAAACTCTTTCGCCTTTTCCGCGCTCTCCTCATCCCTTCTGGACTGGTTTCCCGCTCTGGATCCATTCACAGGACGAATCTTATGGCCGCAAAGGTTGTTCTTTGCGCCTGAGATGCGTTCTTTACTCCTGTGGAAGAAAGATTCGTGAATCTTTCAAAGATTTGAAAGAATTTCATGAGTTCTTCGTTTTCTGCTACAATCTTTGACAGATTTGAGCGAATTTCGCAAAAACTTTAAACAATTGTGCCTTCTGCAGCAATCTTTAACAGTTTTGAATGAATTCTTCGAGTTCTTTAAACGATTTTCCGTTATGAAGCTCTTCTACGTCAATCTTTGATGATTATTGAAAAATCACAAGAATCTTTACTATTTCTTCTTCTGCGTTCTCTTCATCCTGGATCTTTCGAGTGATGTACGCTCTGCTTCCTCTGCAAGCTTCCTATGTTGATCTTTTGAACATAAGACGTTCTGCGTCCTCGTGGAAGTTTCCTGCGAGGATCTTTCGAGAGTATGACGGACAGCTCTCCAATCCTTGTGAACAAGTCTGTGTCGCGTGCTCTCAAGATCCGTGAAGCTCTACGCTGTGAGGATCGTGTTTCTCTCTGGACTGTGTGAAGAGGCTTACTGTTGTAGCTCTGATACCATGATAAATTGTGAAGCAAAAAGAAATGCAGAGAGAAAAGAATAGAACGGTATATTGAAATGTATGAAGAAAAGTACAAAAACGAAGTTGTGTAGTAGTTACAATGCAATGGGAGATGGTTGAGCTAAATATGCTCAAGCAAGACAAAAATAAAAAGTACAAATGTCCAATACAGCTGGCAGTGTACAGTCAGACTGTTGAGGTTACATTATATTTAACAGTTCCTGGCATTTTCATTTTTGTAAGAATAATTCTGAGAATTCGTTTTTGAAATTTCGTGTCGGCAAATTCATTCTGGCACTTCCGTTTTGTAAGTTGGTTTCTGAATTTTTGTTCTAGCACATTTTTTTCTGGTACTTAATGATTTATCAAGGTTAAGGGATGGAAAGATGCGCTTTGGATTAAATTGGAAATTGTCGAATTGATCCTCGGATTCCGTCAGTTGCCAATTTAGAAATTGTCGGATTGATTTTGGTCTCTGACAGCTGTCTTTGATGGCTGCCAATTTAAGGCGTGATTTCTGGCATGCGCACATAAGTTTCCCTTTTGGTATGGCATGTACTCACCACCGTTGGTTTTATTTTTAATGATATCATAAATTGTGTTAGTAAGGTGTAAATGTATTGATTAGGTAATGTTGTTACTGTAATACATAAAGGAATGTCATTGAATATTTTGTTTATGAAATATGTAATTGTAATATATTGTTTTTGAAATATGTAATTGTAATATATTGTTTTTGAAATATGTAATTATAATGTTCTTGCAATATAATAAAATGCAATGTTAGTGTTTGATAACATATGAAATGTAAGTTCATTGTTATTTTATGTGCAATGTATTGTAATGTAAGATCATTGTCATATATTGTTTTTGAAATATGTAAATGTATTGTTCTTGCAATATAAATAAAATGCAATGTTAGTGTTTGATAACATATGAAATGTAAGATCATTGTTATTTTATTGCAATGTTATTGTAATATAAAATATAACGATATGGTTATTTTATTGTAATGCTAGTGTAAATTATTGTTATTGATAAACATATATGGTGGAATGTCCTGGAAGTAAGTACAATAAATTACTCTGAGTTAGTAAATGAGGGTTGTTGTTCATTTAAATAATGTTGTACTTGGTTGGTAAACCTTTCGTGTGCTTTGTCTGCTTGTGTCGAGCAAGATGTAGACACCTCCATGTTCTCCACTGGGTTCCTTCTGCAGGGTGATTTTATTTTATTGGCTTAGGGTTGGGCTGTTAAATTTAGGGTTAATAAAATTGTTGTTTATTTCTATGCTTATGTTTAGGGTCGGGTTAATTCCAGGGTTAGTACTATAATTGGAATTGTCCAAACTCACAGTTGTATGATATCGGACTCTTCGATCTGATAAAGCTAGTCGCTCTGTATATAAGTCTGTGCGTGTGATTATTTTCTGTGTAAAGAATCTAGTGCTGTATCAAGAGTCTCGGGCCCTTTAAAGGCAGGGTTTCCACTCTTGCGACACACCTCTAAGGTCGTATCAGTAGTCACAGGCTCTTTAAAGGCAGAGTTCCCACCACTGCGACCTCTTGACAGAGATTACTAGTTTCTGCCTGAGAAGTCGGCCAGGAGCCTATCTGACATTCTCTCTCTCCGAAGCAGAGAACTAAGATTAAATGCCCTACTTTCCTATGCAGAAATAGTAAAATCTACTACTATGGATTCTTCCATCTGTGTTTGTACTGTACATAACACAGTCATGGGCCTTGTGTTTGTTTTATTTCTTTGTTAATTTGGTGTCTCATGGTTATCACTTTATCTATAATATGGACGAACATTCTAACATTTGACTGAGGAAGAACATAGTTTTGGGAATTATAGTGTTTGATCTTAGGAAGAACATAGTGTCCTTGTTTGCATGTATTCCTAATAAATGTTTTGCATACAAAGAATGCCCCATAGATTCTCCATGAAAATTCTCGGAAGTGGTGGTTAAAGGTGGTCATCCCTCTTTCTTGACCCATACAAGATTTATCTCCTCCCTTTTTAGATAGATATCTTGAGCTCTTATGATTTCTCTAGTGTGTCTTAGAATCGACATGGAACATGAAACTTGTATGGGTCAAGAAGAGATGTTTACCACTTTCAATCACTACTTCTAGAAAAAATTCATTAACAATATATAGGGCATCCACTGTATGTAGAACACTTATAGGGGCTGCATGTAGAACAAAACACTATCTTCTTCTTAAGATAAAATGTTAGAATATTCAACTCTACCTTTTTCTTGAGATCAAATGTTAGAATATTCAACTCTACTTTCTTCTTGAGATATATTCAACTCTATCTTCTTCCTCAAACAAACACTAGAACTTCCATCCATGACAAAGAGAAAGGGGTAGCCATGAGGCACCAAATTAAAAAATAATAATAATAAATAAATAAAATGCAAGGCTCATGACCCTAGGAGCATCACTCACATGTACGAGAAAATGAATCAAAATTTTATTCCTTAATCAAATGTTAGAGTATCAATACATAAGATAAACAAAACAACAACCATGAGGCACCAAATTAAAATAACACAAAAACAAACACAAGACCCATACTCCTAGAGCATGCATTGCACACATAAGATGGAATTGAACAATGCACAAGAAAATGAATTAATGTTTGAAATATAGCGATGGAGTATCAAAACTTCTAAATTTAGATAAATATTCACTTTTCATGAATGAAGTTTCCATCACTTAACCATCAATGTAATATTCTTAAAGGTGCTCATAATTCTTCTTTGCATAGAGCTTGTAGCCTGCTTAGCAACATGATTTTGTTTGCTATGCACTACTAGAAGTGAAGGGCGAGGTAAGCACTACATGGGTGCTTCCAAAAACTACTTTGATTTTTCCATTAACTCTCTATAACTCTCAGTAACAAATTGTTTTACTAGTACCCTACCCAATGACAAGTTGAGTTTCTTAAACTTTTTTTGTAACCTATTTTAATCATCTTTTCATGGAGTGAATGAGTGATACCATGTATAATATGAGATGATTATTCAAATGAACATCTTCAATTTATAAATACATGATAAAGAATGCACAATGCATCCCGCACTTTAAGCTAATATAAATATAACTAATATAATAATATTGACTAAAGTTCTAACCCTAATGTAGAAACTAACTTTCTATGTTACTTTGATCCCTAGAAAAAAGCTTAGAAATGTCGAGTTGAAATATCACACTCATTTCACATTTTTTTATGGATCATATGATAGAATGACAACCTATGTGTAATCTCAAGTCCTATGTGTAATCTGAAGTCTTTATAGAAGTTATGCCAAATTATTTGATCTCAAATAATGGTCCACGTTTTTTCTCCACTCAAGACTAATCATTAGGGAGTGCATCCAACACACCTTCTACATTATCCATGTCATCTAAAGTCTTTATAGAAGTTATGCCAAATTATTTGATCTCAAATAATGGTCCATGTTTTTGCTCCACTCAAGACTAATCATTAGGGAGTGTATCCAACACACCTTCTACATTGTCCATGTCATCTAAAGTCTTTATAGAAGTTATGCCAAATTATTTGATCTCAAATAATGATCCATATTTTTGCTCCACTCAAGACTAATCATTAGGGAGTGCATCCAACACACCTTCTACATTGTCCATGTCAGCTACAATACGAAGAGATGTATGGCATTGTCCATGTCAGCTACAATACGAAGAGATGTATGGCATGTAAGAGATGGAAAAACACATAGGAATATTTATGAAAACTTTAGATGTCGATTAATCAATGTTATATTACTATTCCTAATGTCGAAGTAACATCGAGCTAGCCTCAATACATTACTATTGGTAATGTTGATATAAGCGAATAGAAAATCATTTGAAGGACCTTAGAGTGATATTTTAAATGTTTTAAAAATGTGTACCCATGTGCATGAAACGTATTTTTTGTTAAGCTAAATGGAAAATAAGTTTTAAAATTTAATTTTGATGAAATAAAATTAATCATAAAAATTCAATTCATTGATTTGACTTTTCAATCATGCTAACTTTATAACTTTAATGTGAAACAATAAAGCAATAAATGTAATGTTAACAATGTAATTTTGCCCAACAAATTCTTAACTATATAGAAAGATTAATTCTTAATTATATAGAAAGATTTGTCGGTATATTAAAATATTTGTTAACAATTTAAATATTAATGGATGAAGTATATTAAAATCTTTATTAATAACTTAAATATTTATAAAATGTAGATTTAAATATATTTTAATATTTAAAAAAATTATTATAACTTTACATACTTCACCTTTTTAAATGAGTTTCCATCATCAATTTCGATATTAAAAATTAATTTAATTTTTTTATATAGTTAATAATTATCAATTTTTAAAAATGAATATAACATTCAGATAAATATTTAAGTTTGATATAATTTTATAATATGAATAATTATTATTAATAATAAAAAATATAAATAAGGATAATAATTGTAAAGTATTTAGTTTAAGATTATATTTATATTTTGTTTGTTCGAAGATTCAGAGATGTGATCAATTTAATCTTTGGAGAAGTTTGGAAGGCCTAGAGATGTAGACAAGATTGTTGGATAATTGGTTGTCATTTGTATGGTCAAGATTGTCAGTAAGTCGATTCATGTCATCCCTAGAAGAAGTCCAAGAGACAGGTGTAATTGATGAAGTCTACAAGAAGCCTCGAAGGTGTGGTTTTAAAACCCAAAATTATTTGAGGAATTTGAACATGAAGAACAACGTAAATGCATGTAACATACTCATGAATGGATAGTTCTCATCATACCAGTAAAAGGAAACTAAGTTTTAAAATTTAATTTGAATGAGATAAAAAGAATTATAAAAATTCAATTCATTGATTTGATTTTTCAATCGTGTCAACTTTATAACTTTATTGTGAAACAATAAAGCACTAACTTTAAACTTATAACTTTAATGTAAAACAATAAGGCAATAAATGTAAGGTTAACAATCTAATTTTGCACCCAACAAATTCTTAACTATATATAGAAAAATTTGTCGGTATATTAAAATATTTGTTAACAATTTAAATATTAATGGATGAAGTATATTAAAATGTTTATTAATAACTTAAATATTAAAATGTAATAAAGATTTAAATATATTTTAATATTTAAAAAAATTATTATAATTTTACATTTTTTTTATCTTTTAAATGAGTTTCCATCATCATCAATCCAGATATTAAAAATTTATTTAATTTTTTACATAGTTAATAATTATCAATTTTTAAAAACGAATATAACATTATGATAAACATTAAAGTTGATATAAATTCATAACATGAATAATTATTAATAATAAAAAATAATACCGATAAGGATAATAATTGTAAAGTATCTAGTCTAAGATTATATTTATATTTTTTTTGTTGGACAATTGGTTGTCATTGATGTCAACCCTTGCAGAAGTCTGGAAGACCGAAAGATGTGATCAAGTCAACCATTGGAGAGGTCTAGAAGTCCCAGAGACGTGGACGAGATCGTTGGATAGTTGGTTATCATTTGTATGGTCAAGGTTGTCGGTAAGTTGATTGACGTCATCTCTAGAAGAAGTCTGAGAGACATGTGTAACTAACGAAGTCTACAAGACGCCTTGAAGGTGTGGTTGTGGAACCTGAAGTTAGGAATTTGAACATGAAGGACATCATAAATGAAAGTAACATAGGCATGGATGGATAGTTCTTGTCATGCTGTTTCCAACAGTAGCTAGTACGCCACATGGTTCCTCGCGGTTGAGGAGATATGGCCTCATGAAGTTGGAAGACCCGGAGAATGGTTAAGAAGCCCTAAACAGTTACAAAGTCATTAATTAAGGGAAAAGTTGTTGTAACAAGAAAGTATAGGTTGACCCTAAAATTAAGAAAAAGGGGGGTAAAACACTGATGACCCTAACATGAGGAAAAAGGGTAAAACACTGATGACCCTAACATGAGGAAAAAGGGTAAAACAGTTGTGATCCTAAAATTAGGAAAAGGGGTAAAATGGTTATTACCCTAAAATTAGGGAAAAGGTTAAAATTGTTGTAACAAAAAATTAATTAAGGGTAAATTGGTTACAAAAAGAAATTAATTATGGGTAAAGTGGTTGAAAAACATTTACATGGAAGAGTATAAATACACATCATGAATCTGTCATTCATACACACAAGTTCATTGAATATTTATCTAGTGAACACTTGATTTATTGGTGAATATGAGGTCGCGATGATGAGGTAAAGTAAATGGGATGCTTGTTCCAGGTTGCAGCAAGGTATGATGATGTAGTAAGGTTGCTACAAGATTAAATATTCATATCTTGATGAGGTTATGGTACGTGCTTGGTTATGTTAGTTCATGATGAGACAGATCTTGGTGATGTTATCGTTCATGGTTTGATACATGGTTGAGGCACATATATTGATGATGATATGGTGCATTATTAGAGGCACTTGTTGGTGATCTTGGTTCATGTTTGGTACATGACTAGAGGCAGGTTATGGTGATGTTGGGCATATGGTTTGAGATATGCTCTTGGTGATCATGGAATGATTTTCATGCAGTTGTGAGTGGATCTGGTTGATGATAAAACAATGGTAGTGACAGGTTGATGGTTCAGTATCAGTGGAAGGAAATGATTCTGGTAGTGATAGGTTGGTCTACATCTATATTTCAGGGTGGTGGTACGAGGCAAGGAAAGGGGGCTGCAACCTCTTTCTTGTTGGTGTCGAAGAATCAAGGAGTTGGAGCTTCCTTTAGGTTGGAGCCTATAAACTAGGGGGTTGAAGCCTCCTTCCAATTATAGCTGGTAAATTAGTGAGTTGTAGCTTCCTTCATGTTGGAGTCTGTAAATAAGGGGTTGGAGCCTCCTTCCAGTTGGAGCTGAAGAATTTGGAATTTGTTGCTTCCTATGAAAGTAATCTTAACATATAAGAAAAGCATTCTGTGGTTTTTTCCCATTTAGGTTTCCATGAAAATTTTTGTGTACTGTGTTTATGTGATTGTTTATTGTGCATTGTTGATGTATATTGGTGATACTGATTCACCTCCCCTCACCCCCCTCAATATTCCAACATTGTCTACTCAAATTTAAAATAAAAACTATAAATTATTTTTGCAATTTAATTTAATATAATTGTATATTAAACTAAGTGAAGAAACTAATTACAATTAACACACTATTCAAATTACAAACAATTCAAATATAATTGTATCAAAACCAAATCACCAACACTGCATACATGGCTTTAAAAAATATATATAATAATAATTTTAATTAAATAAATTAACAATATAAAAAAACATTAAAAAATATATTTAAGAATAATATTCTTTTTAAAAATTATTTGGACTAATGAATCTTTTTAAACATGAGAATATGTCATGTTCGCTTTGAAATTCAACAATTATTATTAAGTAGATAAAAAAACCAATAACTTTGATGGTGTACACCTAAATAACATGATCGAGGGGTAGAGATATTCAAAGATATTAACAATTGTGATAAAGATAATTACAACATTGATTTGAAATTGAGTTTTACACACTGCATATATATTATTTTCTATTTCATGAGTTTTTCTTCAATTTTTTCTTAAATATTTTTTATTTAATATTTTTAATAATTTTTTATTTGATGTTTTTAATATTGAATATAATAATATGTTTTTAACTTTTTTACACATTTTATATTTTATTTATCTCTTTAATCTTTTTATTTAATATCTCTTACATATATTAATTCTAATTCATATCATTATAATTCGTTTTAATTTATTTTTCATTTACATTTTTAATCCATTATCAAATTCACAATCTATAATATATACATTATAATTTTTTTTAATTTCTTTTTCATTTACATTTATAATCTATTACCAAAAAATAATATTATGATGATGATGATTAACGTTCACTAAGATCGAATTGGTCTATCAAACCTTAAGAAGGTAAATGATTACTTGTGATTCTTTAGAATTTTGTTTCTATGCTCTAAAAGCATTAAGAGAAGCTTTCCAAGATCACCATACTTTTGTTGAGTTAAGAGGTTAGGAAGTTTGGTAGTGTGATAAATATTTTGAAAATGAGATCTAATATGGGTATAGGTTGGACAATCTAAGAGAAAGTGTTTTTCATCTTCAACCTTTTTAGTGTCACAAAGGTGACACACTCTTTCATCCCATGGCGTTTTAGGAATTGACCAATGTCCAGTTTCACTATGGAGCTCGTGAGAATTTGTTCTTATCTTAGCAATGCTTATTTTTTTATTTTACATTTGGCAAAACAGATAGATAATTTTGATCTTCTAGATTATGGTTGATTACATCTTTATAATACCATAATTTTATTTTTTCCTCCAACTCTTTATCACACCACATTTTCTCCTTAAATTTTGATTTGACGTTTTTTTTAATAGTATCTTTATTCTGCAAAATTGTTTCTTCCATGATTCCCC
>JASDQU010095317.1:7310-19102 GCA_032191745.1 Picea mariana | reverse complement strand
GATTAAATAAATACTGGGAGATGATTCCCAACCCTTTTCCTAAGTTATAAAACCATTTTTATAACTTAAACTCACCCTCCACACCTAGCCACTAACACAACTTGTCATCCCCCTTAGGGAAGTTGCGCCACCCTTGGTGAGGAAAACACCCAAACTCAAAAAATAAATTAATGTAAAACCTAAGATCCTAAAGTGAGCCCCCCTAGTGACTCAAATTAATGTTTGACTTGTCAAAATGGTTTTCCCCCTCCCCCTCACAAACCCTAGATGACTAAAACCCTAAAAGTGTGTCCTCCTTGAGATCATCACTTATTTTGCATGAGTGACACTTGGAGCTCATCCAAAAGGGGTCAATATTTCCTCCCATGTATAAAATAATGCCTATCCCTCCCTCGTTTAACATCTATTCTCATTGTACTGTTACTATGCCCAAATCTCTCCCACTCCTCTCCCACTCTTCTATCTTTCTTCCTCATTTCTTCTTGTAATTTCTTGTTGCAAATATTTGCATGCACACTTTTGGAATAAATAAAATAATTGGAGGGAATTTCATGGTGCATTGGGAGTCTTCTTGATTCTCCTCATGGTTTTGGTTTGATGTGATATTGCTGCCATAGTTTCTTGCGGTTTTTTCTTGCTTTCAAATCTAATTTAGGAGATCCTAAGCAAAGTATTTTTCTTGGTTAAGTTTATGGTAGTATTGTTGTAGACTTAGTGAGTTATTTGTATGGTATTGGAAAGTATTTTTCAATTTCCATTTCATGTGCTAACCTCCTTATTGTTTTGTATAAATATTTCACTTMTTTGGAGGTCACTAAGGGTTTGGAGAAGCAATTTTTAGATCTGGGAAGTTGCTTGTTCAACCAAGGGATTCCTCCATTAATTTTCTGTTCTAACTTCAATCATTCTTTGGGGATTTGTGGTTTTTTTTCAGTTCTGAAATAGGAATAAATCTTATTTTACATTCATATTTTTAGAGTAAAAATTTCAGTTTTCACTAACAGAAATTGTTTTGAAGTGTTTTGTACATTTTACAGCATTTCTAGCAAGCTTTTGCTTGCTTATTTTTGTAGATTCTCGCCAGGACAAGGGGAGGTTCTTCCCATGTTGGGCCACAAAACATTCAAGAATATCCTCCATCTTGGGGTAACAAAACCCCTCACTTCTATGATCTAATTTCTTGATTGTAAGTAGCCCAAGAGAGTCTCTAGGGCTTTCCTTCTTCACCAAGCTTTAAATTTCTGTTTTGTAAAAGTTGTAAATAATTTTTTCCTATACCTTGCAAAGTGATTTGGTTTGGCCACCCTTGAAATATAGTAAGACTAGGTAATTAGTTTTCATTTTATTTCATCTAATTATTTTCCCCACTTGTCCTTAAGACAAGGTTGCGTGGCTAGGTTTAATTGTCTTTCATTTCAAGTTAAGCTCTTTTATTTGTTTATTTCATTCACCCACTTAGACACAAAAAAGGTAGGATTGTCCTCCATATTGTTCCTTTGTTGAGGTTGCAAGTAGTAAGTTGTTTTCAATTTCATTTATTTTCTTTATTTCTTTTTCCTACACCCTGTAAAGAGGATTGGCCTAGCCACCCATGCAATATCATAAGGCTTGTTTCATGTGTTAATTTTTTAATAGTTTCTCATGATTTCTAATTTATTTTAGTTCCTTTAAAGTTCATTGCTTATATTTAAAATAGTTAGAAGCATCTCTATTCATTTAATATCTTGTATAATCTCTTGGAAGTATCTTTCCTTTACAATTTCTTAAAGTTGGATCTATAAGAATTTCATTCATTTCATTTATTTTCAAGATCTATCTCCTTAAGAATTTTTAATACAAGTAATATCATTGCTTAATCAATTAAATTGTGGCTTTAGAAGGGGCAATTTACCTAATTTAATTAGAGCACCCTTTACTGATACAACTTTCACCACCAAAAAGGAGCCTTGTGGAGGCTACTTGGGGTGCTAGGTTAGGGATGATCTCACGACACTTGGTGTCCCCCTTGTTGAGCGCCCAATTTTTCTGGGTTGACCTGTGGAGCTAGGGTTAGGCCTTGTTATCCTTGATTTTTGAGCACCCAACAATTATTTTGGCCAAAGTGGTAGGAGTATAGGTGAAGTCACCTAGTTTAGGCTTGTAACTTCACCTCACCTAATTCAAGCTTAAAATTTACTCACACAATTTGTACTTCAAGTTCATAATCTAAATATAAGTTGTGTATGATCTTTACTTTCCTACAACTTTACTTTCAAGCACTATCCTTCTTGCATCTACTTTTCAGTTTGGTATATCTATGGTTGAATGGTGTATCTTGAGGTTGCGCATTAGTCCCATTGGTGGCTTTTCTTTCAAGTTTTTGTCCCCTTGAAGTTGCACACTAGTCCTTGAGTGTCGCTTTCAGAAGTTGTGCATCTCCTCATTGTTTCTAAGATTTGGTTGTAAGTTTTTTCCATTTTGGTGAATGCATCATTGAGCTATCTCTCTTTTGACATATCTGCAAAATCATTTAAGTGATTAGTTCAATTATTGTTTCATTGGTGTAATAGATCTAGCAAGTGCTTTAGATTGTTGTCAAGTTTTCTTTCATTTCATTTCATTTGTAAATTGGCAAGTAGTTAAATTCTTTATACATCGTATAGTCATCTAGTTATTCTTTATTTTTGGTAATTGTTGTAATCATATTTCATTTATCTTAATTTGTAAAGATATTCTTTATTTGTACTTAGATCATTCTTTTAATTGTTGTAAACTTAATTGACCCCTTTCCCAAGCTTTAGGCACTAGTCTTAGTTGACCTTAGGGAAGGGGTTGATTTTCATTAAAGGTGTGCATTGAATTGCTTCATGTTGTATAGGATATCTCCCCCCTACCTTTAATAAACTGAATTTAACTCCTAGAATTAATTTAATAATTCACATAGTAACTAAGGTCTACCCCCTTTGGCTTCCCTAGGAGTAATCCTAGACCCAAGAAGTCCAAATCGAGGTGACAAGTGGGTTTGGACTTAGGCATTGTGCCTCAAAGGACACACCAAGTGGATTAATACTTTTCCACATTTGTAGGTGTGTATAAGGATGAAAATGTCTTTGGCGGAATTGTTGGGGATAAGTCTTTTATACTTGGTCTTAATGACTTAACATAATTTATTCTTTTAAAACTAAGTAATAAATTTCTCCGTAAAAGTTTTTAACTTGGGTTGGTTTTTCATTGTTTGCTTACTCTCCAACTGGTGACTCCATTGGAAAATTATTTGAAGTATAGTACTAGAAGCAATTCACAAGGATTGGTTTACTCTTTTCTTGAACCTGAAAAGGTTTATAGGAGGAGACTAAACTGTCTTGATCCTCGTAGGATACTTGAAAGTCTTGGAGAAGAAGTAGTCTTTGATATCCAATTCTTGTTTGAGAAAAATAATCCACTAACTGTTAATATTACAAAAACTAATCCTAAATTAATCATGAGTACTTTACTAAGGCCTTTAAATTTTCCAGGAATCCAAGATGCTCCTCACGCAATTCCTAACAAAGCTATTGAGAAGTTTCCTTCTTTTTAGGGAAACAATGCAGTTAGTGCCCATTATCACCTTTTGAATTTGAACTTGTGTATCTTGAAGTGGTTTCATGGGAATGATGAAGAGGATGTGAAGATGAATTTTTTCGTATATTCTTTAGAGGGGGGTGTTGCTGAGTGGTTTTCAAAACAATATCCTAGCAAGTTTAGTAGCCTAGCCAAAAATTTTCAAGTTTTTAGAGAAAGGTGGGGTGATGTAACACCCCAGGTTTTGAACCCCCATTTTAAATAATGTATTGTTACAATGCTGAGAGGCCTGAGTGCCCAAACAATTATTAAAGGGCCAGTATCCCCAAGAAATGTAATGTTTTGATCATTATAAATAACAAACACATTGTTGGCTGCTAGACAAACAAGGACTAGAGTTATAGGGGGATATGATTCCACAAGAGAGGGAGCTTCAGGGGATAAATGTTTATTCTTATGTTAATTACCCTTTTTTCCTAAGGGAGGGGATTGATTATGTGAGCTTCTTGGGGAAGGCTGTGAGGTTCTTGATTCCCCACAAAAATACTTAAACCCATCCTTGGTCTGATTCTAGGGTTGGTCATTGGATCATCTACTCCTTCATTCCTACATTCATACCATTATTTACCTCACGCCCTTTCATGCACTCACTCACCCATTCATTGATCCATCCCCCACCTGAGTATCGGTTGGGGTAAAGGGAAAGGAACTGTTGAAGATTAGCCATGGGATAGTTGGTTGTAATGGTCACTAGTGCAATCCATCCATGACTTAGGGCCTGCATGTGTGAGATGCATTGGCCCGTGCCCTGTTTTTCTCACAACTGTGAGTCTTGAGAGTTCCATCATTGAGATTCTAGACCAGCTGTGTTGGAGGCCCTGGAAAAAGGAGAAGGACTGCCTGAGGGACTGTGTGGCAGAGAAGGGTGGAGGTCCATTCTCTTGGGTGGTATAGGATGGGTGGAAGAGAGTTGGGTACTTGGATTGTTGTGGGTGCTAGGAAACTGGTGAGATATTGAGAGTTGACTAGTTCAGAAACCTAAGAACACTCTAGAACCATCCTTGTGGATTCATAGCCCTGGCTCAAGGGTGACACTGCATTTGAGATTTGGAGTAGTGGTGTCTATGGTTGGGGGGAACATCCTTGGTTTGCAACCAGTTCATATCGCCTTTTTATAAAGATAAGTGATCTCTGTTGTGATATTATTATATGTGTATGAACGTATTACTCTGTGTATTTTAATTATCATTTAACTAAATCTTAGATTATGCATGCTTGTTGGATATTGATGTGCATGTCATTAAACATTTTATCTTATGCATCCTTATTAAATAAATAAGGTACCGGTAAGAGTACAAAGTCCAAGGGTGGGATTTAAGGTAGCATACCCCGGCCTGTGGGTGGCTGGGGATGTTACAGTTTGTTATCAGAGCTTCTGGTTGAAACACCAGGTCGGTATGGGTCGGGTCTGTAGGTCAGAGTCTCAGGTTACAGATCAAACTCTGACTGTGGAGTTGTAAATCTCAGGAGGAAGGGCATTGCAGAATCTACTCACGAGTTAGATCACCAGAGACCCATTTTAAGGGGTTCGAAGGATCATGACCATCCCCTTCGAATTCAGGAGCGATCTCCATTGTAGGATCAAGAGATATATGGGATCATTGGATCAGAGGACAAGTGAATAGGGGTCATCCGAAGAAAATTAAGCAAGGTTTAAGGTCACCACCGTCATATCCCATTAGAGAGAGAGATCAACGAACAACCGACATTGCGGGGAACCAAGTTGCATGGGAGATAATTCCTCAAGGTGGTCCCGCAAGACAAACTATGGTTTCACCGAGGGGTTATGTGTCAGCGTCAGGAGAATTGTGGGGTAAAAAGTGGGTTACTCCAAACCATTGATGCGTGCTCCCTCAAATTGAAAGGAAGTAAGTGATGTGACATGTTAGGGCTTGAACATCGAAAATCCATATAGCCAAAGTAGTTTGGGGCCATCCATCGTCAAGGAGAGACAAGTGGTGTGAGATCCACAACTCTGGAAGTTTGTGGATGAGGAGGAGGTGAAATAGCTGAAGTATATCCTAACCGTCGATCACCAAGAGGTATGTGTTAGCAGATCAGTAACACCGGAGAAATTTGTTTGAGAGGTTTTCAGTTGATATTTGAAACCTCTGAATCTTAGAGAGTCGAAGAGCCAAAGTAAATCTCGATCATCCGAAATAGATATCAGTCACCAGATCGTCTGTAGTAAATCTCAAGAATTGGATTGTCCGAGGTGAATCTGGGTCGTCTGATCTAGAAGAGACGTGGCATAAATCTGTGGACTCCAGGTGAAGACCCAAAGTGAATCTTAGTCATCCAATCCAGGAGGACACAAGGTGACAGATTGGCCAGTTCGGGAATTCAAAGTTTGGGAGAATTGGAAGTGTGCTAGTATGGAAACTCCCGAAGTCCTAAAGCCCGAAGAGCCGAAGTGATGGGGCATGAAGACATCACCTAGAGGTGATGTGGATCCTAGAATTCCCAAAGTGATGTGGCTTATGGATGTCACATTGGATGGGATGGACACATGGGATTTGTGCCATGTGTCAATAAGTTTTGGGCATTTGGAGTATTGAAAATTCAGTTAGAACATGACACGTGGCACCCGCATGATTGGGCCACGTGTCCACTTCCATTATTTTTCCATGTGGTGATAGATCGTGCAGTCTAGAGACTTGGTACTCCAGTGGGGAAAGATGTGAAAGGTTGCATTGGGTCGAAAACTCTTGAAGGCTAGAGTACATATCAACTGTTGACTCCATAAGACACACGTCAAAGGATCATCGACTTCGGGTGAAAGCACTCCGAGAGAAGGTGCAAGAGGAAAGTTTTGAAACTTTCGAAGCCCGAAGAGTTGAAGTGATTCACAACTGTTTATTTGTGGGAGGACACCCGTCGACATATCATGAACTCTGGTTAAAAGAGTCTTGAGAGGAGGCAAGTGAGGAAAGTTGAGACTCTCGAAGCACAGAGTTCTGAAGTGGATCTCGATCATTGATCGTGAAAGAGGACAAGGACCATTGATCTGGTCCTGGCTGAAAGTTCCAAAGTCCCGAAGCTCTGGACAAGTGCTTTTCAGCTAAGCATAGGGTCATGGCCATGGTCATATGAAGATTAAGAGATGAGGGAAGGAGGGCTAAGGGCTGAATTGGTGGTCTTCGAGACAAAAAAGTGCTAAGGAAGGATTTAGCCATGATTTCTATTCATGGTCACCCGGGAAGGTGGTTTGAAGGAAGCGCTTGCATAGGATAAAAATCCGTGTCAGCCAAGGATAACACGACACTTTTATTTTTGGAGAATGGGGATATGATCTCCATGAACAAAAAAAATAAAGATACYTGTCGCATGGTTTGGATTTTTTTTTATCATATGCATAATTCTAACAAAATGGTCGCTTGTACATTTTGTAGAATTAAGGGGTTTAAACACATCAACTCAGGATACGTATTGAGGAAATGGAAGAAGGTGAGGGAGCCTCCAGTCATGATAAGGAAGCCGAAGGCCAGAATACCAGAGTTGGTAATGTAGAGACAGAGTGCAATGGACACAAGGGAAAAGGAGAGCAGGAAATGTTAATATAAATTGTAAGAATCTTGAATATGGAAGTGAAGAGCTACAAAACACACAATGAGAGACTTATGATAGAGAAAATTCAGATAAATGCTCGAGTATTGCATAGCTTAAATTAGTTGTAGAGACAAATGAATAAGGAATCAAACTCAAGACAATAGGAAGAAGGAAGGTGCCATGAAAGAAGGGATGATCGTGGAAGAGTTGGTTATTCCAGAAGTGCTAGCAGAGCTCATGGACACCGCTCACCTCCTTACTCAGAAAGAAATTTTTATGCATCGGATGATCCCGTAAGCAATACAGAGGTGTCTCTTGTCAAACACCAAAGAAGGAAACAAGAGGTATATAGTTTGCAAGGAGAGTTGAGGAAGCTCAAGCCACCTTCCTTTGAGGGTGAAAGAGAGGGAAGATGATGTCGAATCATGGTTTCTTGGGCTCAGGAGATATTTTTAGTTGAATAACTATTCATCCAACCTGGAAGCTAGGATTTCCACCTACCATTTACATGGGAAAGCTGCAATGTGGTGGGATCAACTGAAGCAAGTGGAACATGTTAATGAAAATAGGATCACTTGGAAGCAGTTCAAGAAGTACTTCTAGAAGGAGTACCTCTCAGAGAATTTCTATGACAGGAAAATGCAGGAGTTCTTTGAACTCAGTTTGGGAAGCATGACTATGGCAGAGTATGAGAAGAAGTTCTTGGGATTGTTAAAGTATGTCAAGTTCATTGGTGATGGGAAAGTGAAAATAAAGATATTTGTAAGTGGACTACCAACCTTTTATAAAGAAACGATCAAGTATGATGAGCCCAACACCTTGATTGAAGCCATCAGGAAGGCTAAATACCTATAGGAGCAAGGCCAGTGAAGAGAATCTCTGCAAAAATCTTGGAAGGACAAGAAAAATGTGAAGTCCGATCAGAGGAGGAAAGGATTCAAACCTCCCTTCAATAGGAATGAGCCTAATAGAAATTATCAAGATCAATATGCTAAGGGATATTTCAAGAAGGAAGATTCCTTGGGAAAAAGGGGAAGACTACCAATCCAATGTTGGGGATGCAAGGAAGATCAATTGTACAAGGATTGCCTGCATAGAAAGGACAGGGTGAATATTTTTCACAACATCCAAGAGGATACAATAGTCGAAGATATGGGAAGAATATATGCAGCTTTAAATGATCGACAAGAAGAGTACCAGTCCAATATGATCGAGGTGGAAGGTAAGATCATAAATCATCCTGTTTCTATTTTGATTGATTTAGGAGCAAGTCATTGCTAGATTGATCCTAAGATAGTGGACAGATTTCATTTGGAGAAAATTAAACTTGGAAAATCAAGTTTGGTTCAGTTAGCCATTGGAACCAAAAGAAGAATCCATGACATGGCATAAGTTGTTACATAAGTCTTAATGGTGTGAATACTAGTATTGATATACATATCATACCATTGGGGTCTTATGATATTCTGATTGGAATGGATTGGTTGGGCAAGCATCATGTTGTCCTAGACTGTCATAACAAGACATTTACATGTCTTGATGGAAATGGAAAACAAAGCACTATGAAAGGAGTTCCAAGACCCATCTCTATAGGGGAGATTTCAGCCTTACAACTAAAAAGATGTTTTAGGAAAGGATGTCAATTGTATGTAGCTCATGTGGAAGAGCCATATAATACAAAGGGGCCAATCCTTGAAGATTTCTCGGTGCTACGGGAATTTGAAGATGTATTCCAAGAAATACCAGGATTTCCACTAAGGAGGGAGATATATTTCTCAATTGATTTAGTGCCAGGAGTTGCCTTGGTGTCAAAAACACCTTACAGAATGAGCACACCATATTTAAAAGAATTACAAATGTAGTTGGAGGAATTTTTGAAGAAAGGGTACATATGTCCAAGTGTTTCACCTTGGGGAGCACCAGTACTTTTTGTCAAAAAGAAGGATGGAACCTTGAGGCTGTGTATTGACTTCCGACAGCTGAACAAGTACACTATAAAGAGAAAGTATCCTCTACCCTGAATTGTGATGACCTCTTTGATCAGATAAGATGAGAAAATATATTTTCAAATATTGACTTGAGGGTAGGATACCATCAGGTAAGAATCAAGGAAGAATACATTCATAAGACAACCTTTAGGACCAGGTATGGGCATTATGAATTTGTAGTGGTGCCATTTGGACTGACCAATGCACCAATTGTCTTCATGTGCTTAATGAATGGAATATTCTGAAATTATTTGGATAAGTTTGTCATAGTATTCTTGGATGAGATACTTATCTATTCTAAGTCCGAAGAGGAGCATGAACATCACTTAAGACTGGTATTGAAAGTACTGAGAGAACATCAGTTGTATTCCACGTTGAGTAAGTGTTATTTTTANATTGTCTTCATGTGCTTAATGAATGGAATATTCTGAAATTATTTGGATAAGTTTGTCATAGTATTCTTGGATGAGATACTTATGTATTCTAAGTCCGAAGAGGAGCATGAACATCACTTAAGACTGGTATTGAAAGTACTGAGAGAACATCAGTTGTATTCCACATTGAGTAAGTGTTATTTTTATCAAAAGCAAATCCATTACTTGGGACAGATTATTTCAGAGTAGGGCATAGCAGTAGATCCAGAGAAGATCGAAGCCATTAGAGGATGGCCAACAACAATAAATGTGTCAGACGTAAGATCTTTAATGGGATTATCTGGATACTACAGAAGGTTCATAGTAGGGTTCTCTAATATTTCTCATCCCATCACTTCTTTGCGAAATAAGGGAACTAAATTTGAATGGACACTCAAGTGTGAAAATAATTTTAATCTGTTGAAGGATTTACTTACTAGTGCACTTGTGTTAAAGATTGCTGACCCAAATGAAAGTTTGGTGGTATGTACAGATGCATGTAAGGAAGGAATTAGGGGAGTCTCGTGAAAAATGGACATGTCATTGGATATGAGTTCAAAAATCTTAAAGAACATGAGAGGAACTATGCCACACATGACTTGGAACTTTTAGCCATTGTTCACGCCTTGAGGATGTGGAGGGATTATCACATGGCGAAGAAATTCGAATTAAGGACATACCACATTGGCCTGAACTATCTTTTTGAACAACCATCATTGAATGCCAGGCAAACAAGATGGCTGGAATTTTTAAGTGAATATGACTTCGATATCAAGAATATCAAAGGAAAGGAGAATAAATTTGTCGATGCACTTAGTAGAAGAGCGCATATCATGCATGCTACTACTGTCAGTATGCATCAACCAGACATGAAGAGAAAATTTTTAGATGGTCTTGTTACAGACCAACATTACCTACAGGTAAAGGAAAACTTACAGCAAGGAGATGTACAACAAAAAATAAAGGAGTATGAGATAAAGGAAGACAGATTACTCATGCATAAAAAAAAATCGATGTTCTTAGTTCTGGAGAACTGAGGAATTTGGTACTGAAGGAAATGCATGATATTCCTTATGATGGACATATGAGTTACCAAAAAATGATTACAACAGTAAGAAGCCAACTATTTTGGCTGGGAATGACAAAGGATGTTGCTGATTACATCGTTCAATGTATGGAATGCCAAAAGGTGAAGGATGAGCATAGGCACCTAGAGGGGTTGCTGCAACCATTGCCAATCATAGAGAAGAAATGGGAAGTGATCACCATGGATTTCATCATAGGATTACCCAGAAAAAATAAGCAACATGATTCAATCATGGTGGTGGTTGCAAAATTAACAAAGGTTGATCATTTTGTGCCTGTGAAGACAACACATACAACGGCTAATATTGCAAAAATTTTCATGAAGGAATCTGCTAGGTTGCATGGGATACCTAGGAAAATCATCTCAGACATAGATACGAAGCTTAACTCCAATTTGTGGAGGGGATTTTTTAAAATATTTGGCACATATATAAACTTTAGCACAACATACCATCCCCAGACAGATGGGCAAACTAAGAGAGTTAATCGAATAATTGAAGATATGTTGAGGATGTATGTGATGGATAAGCCATCTGAGTGGAAAGATTACTTAAACTTGGTTGAGTTTGCATATAATAATGGGTATCGAGATTCATTAATAATGAGCCCATTTGAAGCCTTGTATGGTAGGAAATGTGATACTACAGTAAGATGGGACAACCCAAAAGATAGATTGGTACTTGGGCCGAAGTTGCTCAAGGACATGGAAAACCAGGTGGTTAAGATCAAGCAGAATTTAAAGGAAGCTCGGGATAGACAAAAATTGTATGCAGACAAGAACATGAAAACTATAGAATTTAAAGTAGGGGATCATGTACTTTTGAAAGTGAAGCCCAAGAAAAGCTCTTTGAAATTGGGTAGTTTTACAAATATGGCAGCTAGATTCTGTAGTCCATTTGAAATATTGGACAGAATAGGGCCAGTTGCATACATGCTTGCATTTCCTGCTTCCATGAATGTGCATAATGTATTTCATGTATATTTACTAAAGAAATATGTACATGACCCTAACCATGTTATTGATTGGCATCTGATTCAGGTAGAGACAGAGGGAGACTTTCAGGTTCAGCCAGTGCGGGTATTGGACAAAAAGGTCAAAATGCTCCAGAATCGAGTTATAGAGCTGGTAAAAGTTCAATGGACCTGCTACGGTCCT